>JAHWFP010249404.1:34475-49250 GCA_023313725.1 Lithobius niger
ATGATGAAAAGGTACATGTTAAGTGTTTTATCGAGATGTGAATTGTGTTACTGACTTTTTTGTAATTTGTTGTAAGTTTGCGATGCGAGTATGTATATAACATAAAACCACTTCTCAAGACTTATATGAATAACTGATGATGTACTAGATGATTGTGCATCAGCAGCTACACATTGTCACATTAGTGACAAGATGTGTCATTCAACTGATCTTAGGGTTAGAGGTCACAGATATATTACCGGTCCCGATATGTGGCACACAATGAGTGTAATTTGTACTGTAAGTATAAGGAATAAGGATATTCTCTATTTATTATTGCGACACTTGAAGTTCTGTGATGTGCATCTTAACACATTGTATTCGCAATGTGAGTCCTAAACTCATAAAGTCCTAAACTTGGCTCGAAACCGAAGATTTTGCCTACACTGGTCGGGAGAAAAAGCTATTTAAACTTGTTGTTGGTAATGTACGACTCACATCCAACAAATGATGGATGTGTCGTTGTTCTTCAATTCCAACAACTCTTACATGTTTTTTTTCAATCTTCTCTAGTTTGTAACTACCGTCTGGAATGACGATCTTTGACCAGACCCATCCACTTTCAGTGCTGTAGTTGAAAAAGTTGGACTCTGGCTTCTACATTCGGAAAAGAGTGATAGGTGTCCTGGTTGACCAAGACAATCTCCCATTCGTCATTGGTTTGTAGAGCAGTCGTAAATATGGTAGTGTTTGAGGAAAGGACAATGGATGAGGAAAACATTGTTGTTCTCATAACATCGCTCAAAATGAAAGTATGCTTTGGAATTTTAAACGTTGAGATAAAAGTAGGACTTTTGTTAATTCATTTGATAATTAATTTCTCTCATACTTTTTTGTTTAACATTTCCAAAAAACTCTCCAATCAACTTGATGTACTCTTCATCTGATAAAAGGGATGTGCACAAACTCTTTGTCCAGGGAGTTGTTACCAGCATCTCTCAAAGCTTTGATCAGTTTCAGTCTTTTGCAAAGTTTTGGCCTTCATAAAAGTAGCATATTTGTAGGCCACGATCGATTTCACTCTGATACACACACCCCTTCGTAATGTAAACTTTTCTGCACTCTGAAATCGTCTCTGAACAGTGCATTACTTCTCCTGAAAACATCATGATAATCTAACGGACTGGGATGATAGTAGTCGGGATTTGCGATATGAGGACACACATACCCCCTCCACCCCCCCCCCTGCATGCAGAAATGTTTCATGAATCATGCAGAGCAGTAAACCCTCAAGTAAACCTACCCCATTTCAGGAGGGTGCTGATGAGCAACTTCACTCAAGGAAACCTACCTCCACTCAAGTAAACCTACCCTCACTTAAGTAAATCTCCCACTTAAGGAAACCTACCCCCACTCAAGGAAACCTACCCCACTCAAGTAAACCTACCTCACTCAAGTCCTCCCATTCAAGTAAACATACCACACCCAAGTGGCAACACACCCCTCCGTGACGTCATCCAAGACGCCCATGTGGACGAGGGTGCTTCCTGACGTCATCCAAGATAGCGGCGCCCATGGAAGTGATGTCATGGTGGTGCCCATGAAAGTTTTCCAAGATACCCACATTTTAAAATTTGGTCGATCTGGACGAAAGTCCTTTTTTACTTTTTTGGCATGCTGGAAGTAGCCAAGATGGGTCACCCAGTAATACCAAAAAATGTGCTTTCGCTACACGAGTCTTATTGATAACTCTGAGTGGGACGTGATGAGAGGCTTCACGAGCATTCACGTTGTAAGAACTCTGGAAAGCTTTCAGGGCGTGACTAATTTGGGGGTACCCAAAAATGGATGTTCTTTGAGCTTTCCCATTGTGATAACTTTAAAATGCTTCGAGGCTTAAAAATGACGAATTAGCAATATTAGTAGGGGGATACTTTTTGAACTTTCGCATTATAAGAACTCTCGAATTATCAATATCTCAAAATCTGATGCTTTTTTCCACACCACCCAGGAGGTAGGCGTGTTTTTTTTAAAGTGGTAGGCCTAATCCACGTGGCTCGGAAATTATCATAATCTGGTCTCACGAGCTCGTCTTTTTTTCAGTCTAATTTTTCTGTCATCCTCCGTTTCGTTTTCTAGAATTTTTCTTTTACTAGCAGATTTTTTCTCTAGTCTAGCAACTCTCTCCTCCTCCGTTTCTTGAGCTTGAGCTTTTCTTTTACTAGCAGCTTTTTTCTCTAGTCTAGCCACTCTCTCCTCCTCCGTTTCTTGAGCTTGAGCTTTTCTTCTACTAGTGGATTTTTCTCTAGTCTAGCCACTCTCTCCTCCTCTATTTCTTGAGTTTGAGCTTTTCTTTTTCTAGTGGCCATTTTCTTTAACCTATCTTCTGTCTGCGCTTCTGTTTCCTGCATGCAGGATTTACTCATACTAGCGGCTTTGTTATTCAACCTAGCTTCTCTTCACACCTCAGTTTCTAGCGCGCAAGCTTTTTTCTTGCTGATAGCGACTTTCTTTCTAATCTCCTTCTTTCATGCCTCAAAATCCTCCAACTTTTTCTGACGGTTCTCCAATACAGCAAACCTGTGGACAGCCTTCTCGTTCTCCTCGGCTATTTTTGCTTCGGTCAGTATTTGCGCTTCTCCCTCTTCTAATTGGAGGGTCAATTTTTCCTCTCCCTCCTCGTCGCAAATCACGTCCACGTCCGAGTCGAAATCGTCAGCATATTCGTCCCAAGCAGCGGTGTTGTAGTGACCGATGGCTAGAGTATCTTCGCCGTTATCCAGGATACACCTCTTGTCGTTGTACGGCGAGAGGAAGGATTTCGATATTCTGACAGAGCTCAGCTCGTGGCCGACGCTGGAAATCTTGGCCCAGCTTCCTTTCTGCGGAGGTGCTTCGGAGTTTAGAGCCGCTTCGTAGTCGCCGAAGCTCAAATGTTTCTTCATGAACGAGCTTTGGCTACCCTTGGCCTTTTTGATATTCTCTTTTTTCAGAGGTTTAATCGAGTACATTTTTGACCTGAGTCCGATGAACTCTAAGATGGGGACGCCGCCCATTTCGTCTTTCATTTTCTCCAACACTTGTTTGTTTGTGCTTGAGAAGAGGGGATGATTCGATGGGTAGTTGCTCGTGTCGTAACGGTGTTTGTCAGCGAGCATGTCTCGGTAGATGTCCTCCGTTTCGATTTCGTAGCAGAGGTTGTCCATGTCCGTGAAAAGGAGTTTGGCGTGGGCTTCGTACTTTTGCCGAATGTACTCGTAATGGAATTCGAACATGAAGAGTTTGGAGAGTTCCAGTGTGGTAAATCCGGAGTAGGTCGGAAGATAGCACAGCGTGCTACGGACACGGCAGTTGAGTTGCACCAGGTTTTTATTTAGGATCTTGAAGGATTCGGTGTGTTAGGCGAGGTGTATTTCAGCGCTGTTTTCTCATCGATAACAGCTGCACGTCGAGGCGACTTTGCTTATACTCTATGGTTTTTCCAAACACCGAATTATTCAGCAATTTGAAGTAGTCTTTGGCGAAAAGAACGGTCGCTTCTTGCCTTTTTGCGGTGTTGAACTCGATGTAGGATTTCATCCACGGTTTTTGGTTAAAGGCTAGGACTCTTCTGATATGCCGAAGTACTAGTCCGTGCCGGCGGTAAAATTTCAAGTTCCTTTAGTGAAGAATGTACCTCTTCTTGCACAGAAGGTTTGGGACAAGTTTGGTGTTGGAAGAGGACTTTATCTTGTGGTTCAAATTTTCCGCCAGATTCAGAGAAAAAGAGGAAATCAGCTCCTTTCCAATATCAATCTTCTCTGGAGCTAGTGGATGATCATTGTGCGTGTCGTGCAACTCTTTGGGGTACTCGAGGTCGACTTCAAGTATATACCCCACGTCGGCATCATCCAGTACAGTGTCTACATCCAAAGTTCTGATCGCCTCTCTGGTTAGGTAGCGGAACTTGTCGTAGGGGAGATAAGCGCACGTGGCCAAACCGTAGAGGTTGTTCATATCCCAGTTCATTATGTATAGGGAGGGTTTGCTAGGGACGTAAAGAGGAAGATACTTGTTATTGGCTTTCGAATGCCTCTTTGCGATGAACGAAACTCCTCCTCTGGTGCTGGAAGATATAGGATTGTGCTTCCCGGCGTGAGTGAATAGGTCCAATTCGGGCTCCTGCCTCCTAAGGAGAGCTACCCAACTGAACCCTGGAGTGGAGATGTAATAGCATGGGTCCAGGTTATTGTTTTCGAGGCACAATTTTCGGAAATCTTCAAAGACGTCGGCTAGCAGGAAGACGTCTGTCATTTGGTGTATCTTGTGGTAGGTTCAGAATACCTTCGATTTCATTCTCAGCCAGAGGTTAAGCGCCTGTACGTACTCGTCTCCCGCCAACATCCCGTCTTTCAACCCGGAGTAGAATGAGTGTCTCGACCACAGATCTTCTTCGTCGAAAACGGACATGTCGCTTATGTATACGTACGGGTAAACGCCCGTCTGCGTTAAAAGGCTCAGCGCCCTTTCCTAGGTGGTTTCTTCCGTAAACCATTCAGATTTCAATCCAGAGTCTAACGCTGCCTCGAGGATGGGGAAGCCGCTATTGTCGTTCCTGCGGTTCTTCACCAGAGTATCCAGAGAAGCGTTTAAAAGGTTGACGCAATGTATAAAACGAAGGTTTATCTTGCTGACATCATCCTTAATTGTTATTGTCTGAAACCTCTCAGTGTTGTAAGAAGGTGCATGTCGTACCCTTCCAGGCCGTGGAACACGACGGCAATGGTTTTTCTTTCTCGAGCGGTTAGGTTACAGTTTGGATGAGCAGCTCCTCTGTATTTCTCGCTGATGTAGCAATGATCCCTCACCTTATTGTCGATGAGCCGTACTTCCCCGTCAATAATTGCTTTCTGGTATCACTTTTTGAAGGCTTTCCCAAATAAAGAAAAACGGGAGCATTCTTGAAATCGGTTTCTTCAGATGGGGTGAAGTGGAGTGGTTTTGCATTTTTCAGCAGGCTCGCGTAATATCGAGCTTCTTCTTCCATACATTTATAAAATACGTCGACCGCGTCTTCTCCCAAGTGGTACTTGTGACATATAATCTCCCAGTTGTGTCCCACCAAGATGTAGCCGAAACTGCAAGGAAGGTGTTGATGGATTTCGGTGGTTGAACTAGTCGAAGCATCCCGTTGAGCGGTTTGAACGGGGCAAAGGAGGCATTCAAAATCGGCGTATATGATGTGAGGGAAGGAATTTGACGGCTAAAGTACTTGAATGCGAGAGAGTTTTCTCCTAGCTTCTTGAATCTAAGAGCTTGAACGGGGTTAATTTTGACGCATTCTTTTCTATGGCCAGGAGCATCCATTCTCCTCCAAAACCGGCGAAACAGTTCCTACAATAGAATTTGGCATAGGGGCCCGAACTTTGATAACGTAGAAAAGCAGCTATATCGGTAATGGCGCAGTAATGAGTGTTTAAGGATTTCGAATCATCGTCGTCGTCGTCGTACAGATAAAGAAGGTCGATCGGAAGTCCGTCCAAGTTTTTAGAGACACGAAGCGGGTGTAACTCCTCTTCGTGGCTATAACCGATGATATTGATCGAAAGATCGTTCGCCTTTTCAAACTTGTCGATTTCGGCGATGTTAGTAGGGTAGGACAGCGTGGAAGTATCGAGCATATCCTCAAACTTGCGGTAATCTTCCGATTCGACAGTGTCCAACTGCAAACCCGTGGCCAGTACGGAATACAGAAAGCATTTGTGATCGTCTAAATTTTGGACGTTCACTATCGCATTCTTTTTGCCAGCGAGTGCTTTTAGAAGAGGGATGTACGACGATGCTCGCAGCGACTTATACCTTGACACTCTGATTAATAGATTATGGTTGCAAGATATAACCCAGCCGCAGCCCCGCTCGGCGAAAGCATCGATGGATTCTTGGATTTTTTTCGAAAGCCTTATCCAGCAGAGCGGGAATGTCGTTGGGATTGTGTATTTCAGAATATCTCGACCAGAATCCCGCTTGAATGAATGCTCCGTCCCTAGCAAACTCTATGCCCAAGCTGATTTGGGCTTTGCAGTTTACAATTTGGCGTCAGTAACGTCAGTAGCGTCAGTAACGTCTATGTCAGATTTAGATTTAATGGGAATGGCCCAAGCAAACTTGGACATGACGTTAATGCAGGTTAGTAAGTAGGTAAACCCTTTATTTAGGTTAGCGTAAGGTATCATTTAAACCAAGTCAGCCTGCCATAGATCGTTCAGGCTCAGTACAATCACTTTCCATCTCGGAAAATGTTTTCGGGTTGGTTTGTGAAGTTCTTTTACGAGTTGATCCATTTTTTTTTATTTCCTATTCCGAACTTAAGTTTTGTTTTCATGATTTTCTTAACGATCGAAGCAGCTAGCTTTTCTCTCCACGCCAGAGAAGGATCATCTCTCACTCTTTGAGATTTGGAAATTAGGACTTCATCGGCGGCGTGCCGATCCTTTAAGTCCGAGCTCTTTGAGTAAGCGATATCGTGTTCTTTGCACGCTTCATCTACTTTATTAATTCCTGTGTTTCCTCGAGCCAATCTTTTTTCAAATCTAGTTCCCGGACCGCAGTATTCGTAGCCCAGCAAATGCATTTCTAGAGGTAACTTATCTATGAGTTTGTTTACGATTCCTTTCCCAGACTTGATAAAGGAAGCTCTTTTCGTCCCGCACACCTCGCAAAATACAACCTGCATCGGCCTGTTATTTTTTGCGCTGATGATAACAGAAAGCTCGGGCCCGTTAGAAGTTCGACGTTTACATTTGACGCAGTACCTCATCTTGATATTTTTTGATTCCATGTTTGTTTTATATAAGATTTTTTTTAACCTAAGCCTAAATTTTGATAAGCCACCCTTTTTTCCCGAGCAGTTGTGATTTGTCTTTGCCGCATTTCTGATAAAATTTCGACCATCTCGTTTCTATGCTCGTCATGGCCGGCTAAACTAGATTTGTACAAAAGTCTTAGTCTTTTAATCAAATCATAGGAATATCCTAATATTTATAATCAACTCTACTACCCGCTTTTTTAACCATACCCGTCCCTGTTTTCTTCATGTCTTCCCAAATTTGAGTGATAACAGTCCTGCATTTGCCACTACAATTAGATTTTGGTTTGTTAGATTTTGGATCGTTGTTCTGATAAATACCGTTATTAATTTTTAACATGGCCGCGTAAACTGCTTTAACTGCCGGCGCGAGGGTAGTTTCTTTCAAATTTTTGAAAACTATCAAATTCCAAAGCCCGCTTCTTCCAACGTATTGCTCCCCCTCGACCACTATATCATTCTCAAAGATTTTAACGATTTTATTACCGAAGATCAGCTCACCTTTTTTCTTATCATTCTGTAACCCGAATACAGGGTCAGTGTCTTGGGGACTTTCGAAAAATTTTATCAAGAAAAATGTAGCAGTAAAACCAATATTCTGACCAGGTAACAAACTATCGAGGAACGTTAGAGTGACTATGTTAGGGAGATCCGGTGGAGTAGAAATGCGCCTTGCTTACGCCGTGGGATATGTAGGGGTGAGTTTACGACCAGTGCTTGTAGTTGCATCTTCTGTTTTGGGCTCAGGAGGAATTCGCAATATAGGAGCTTGAGCAGCTGGAGTCGAATATTCGGCCACACTGTAATCAAGAGGGGTCGACAATGTTTTCTCACTAAGAGTAACGACGATTTGCGATAAACCCAATTCTTCTTCAAATTCAACCTCGTCATCAGTTTCTTCCTCTTTGAGAGTTTTAATCGGTTTAGTTTGCGTGGCTAGAGGTTTTACACCACCGACCGATGTTGGTTTTAGAGCTCCAACTGCCGGTTTCAGAGTGCTTACTACCAGTTTGAAAAATTCTTGTAGTGATTCTTTTTGCTCTCTCTCAGCAAAACGTCGATTTAAAAACTTTTTAGTTAAACGTCTTTTTGAGTTTTGCGATTTTTCGTTTTGTTTCCATTCTTTTGTTTAATAGGCAAAAGTGAACGTTTATATCTCCCCTCACTTAACGTTTTGTTAATTGCTAAAAACCCATAAGACTTTTTCCAACAATTTTGACACAACGTTTTGAAGTCTGAAAATTCCATATCAGGGGCAACTTGATTTTCGTAAACATGTTTCAAATTAAACTCATCTACCGGAAAAAGAATTAATAAATTTGCATTGTCTCTAACTACTTGTTTAGGAATTCTCGTGTAGAACTGGCTGCAATAAAAAACATTGGCATTTGAATGACGCCCTAGAGCAAAGTAAGTTCGATGTTTTTTTGCTTGTCCAAAAGGCAATCATCAAAAACAATCAGGTTTTGATAATTTGGGTCCAGTTCTTCGGGTGGAATTAAATCAATTTAAGAATCGTGAAAAAAAGCGACATTCCGTCCTATTTTTTCCTCAATTTCACAAAATATAGACTGGAAAGCTTTGTACTTTGACTGACATAAAGTTTTACTGTAAATAAATAACCGGTCATAGTCGAGCTATCTTTCGTTACAGATGAAATTAAACAGTCAGTTAGTTTTTCCGCTATTTGCGGGTACTATGATTAGACATCTGATATTCGAAGGTAGAAATGGATGATTTCTAGGCTCTTTCTTAGGTACAAAAAAGTCGTAGTTTTTAATTTCCTTAGCTTTTTATTTACACATTTTTTTTTTGTTTACAGAGATACCAAACCCGTAAAGTCTTCATCTGTAAATTTGTCGTTGGAGCTACTCCATAGTATACGTTGCACCATAATTTCACGTTGCTGGGAGAATCATCAGTGACATACCCTGTGGTAATTTTTCCGTCAAGTTTAAAGCGTTGTAAGATAGCAAGTTAAACCAGGGTTTGTCGATAACAGTTTTGTTAAGTTTCCTTCTAGGTTTGTGAATGATCTCGTACACCCAAGTTCTAAGACAGAGCGGATTGTCTCATTCGTTCACCTTTTCGCAAGAGGGGTAACAGGGATAAGCCGCGTGCATAGAATTGGGATAATTGAACGTAGTCAAGTACACGGGTTTTTGCTCATCAAACTATATCTCTAGATTTTTACAGATGTAGCCTACCGTTTTAGATTTTTTAAAAGTTTTTGAGTTTCCGGGTCGCTGGGTGAAATCCAGCCTTTATATTTCGATTTTTCGTCTGAAACGGGAGTTCCCGGACCCTTTAAATCTTGAAACTGAATGAAAGGAGACAAGGAAAACTTAACGCCGTTGTTAAGCTTTGGGCCTTTGTCGTTCTTAACTTTCAGCAAGTTTTTTTGCAAGAGATTGGAAAGATTCGTTTGCCAGGATGGTTGAGACATTTTCAGGTATTTTGAGGTTATTCCTTTTATCATATACGAGAAATTTTTAAAATAGGCCTCATTTAAAAAAATTTGTCGTATTTAAAAAAAGGATGTCTGTCAATAAGTTTGGAAAAGCATTGAAAAGGACGAGGGAGAATGAAGTGATGGGAGTCGGTCCGAGAGGACAGCCGGTACTAGGATACGTTTTAACCCCCGAAAACAACTGTGACATGCAGAGCAAGCATGTAACTAAAGTAGGAGCTGCTATCAAACCTGAATATGCGGTAAATTATTCTCAGATCGGTACTCTGGCAACGGACGTTCAGAAACTTAAAACCGACTTGCCTCCCGCCATTACTCTTCTCACCGATGAGTTGGCTTCTGCCATTTCTAGTATGGAAAAAAATACGTTGTATGTAGATGATGCTGACGGGAATTTCTATGCGAGGAAGAAGCAAAGTAAGGACATACCTTTCCCCCGGCACGCTGCTGACGCGGCATCAAAAGAGAACGTCGATAGGAATTGTTTATTACAAGACGACCAAAAAGTATACTTCAACTCGACGCACAAGCCGATTAGAAATTTATGCGAACCTACTTTACTGAACGATGCTGTTACTAAGGCATTTATCGACAGCAATTGCTTGTTACAAGATGAGCAGAAAAAATACTTTAATGCCACGAACAAACTGGTTAGAAATCTAAGCGAACCTACTTTACCGAGTGACGCGGCTACGAAGAAATTTGTGCATGAAAACAGTTTCATGCTTTTCAGTTTTAGCATGAAAATCCCTTTGGAAAAAAGCGAACGATTGGTTCGTTAATTCCGGTTCTCTCTCGAGCTTCATGTGTACGAGTTCAGGTTTAATTTATAAAGCAATTTTCTACTGCAGCGCTTCGAGCGTTGCACTAATTGCTATATGTAAAATAGGTACGAGAGGCCTTTACATTATGAAAATAAAGGGAAAACATTTGACAGTTACCGTATTCGAAATTCCTCATGTAATGGAAAAAAAATTGCCCATCGCAGTAGAGGCATTCGAAGAGTTTCACCCAGAAGACGTTTATTTCCAGTTAGATTTGCACATAACTTTTCATTAGATGACTCGTCTCATCCTATCTAAAACAGCTTCGTAATTACGAGCCTTAGAGAAGGCACTTAAGAAAAATAAGCAAAAGTGGCCACACCAAATCTGGTCAAAGTTTTGTACGTGTTCGTAATTCTATTTAATTCCCGGTCCCAAGTAGTTTACAACTGACTGGGGAGGACCCATGTTGCCAAAACTATCAAAATAACATGGTACTCCCGAAACGGTGGAATAGGCGACCCAATGACTTCCGTCTCGATCATGGAAATCCTCCAAGTTTACTATTCCGTTTTCACCAGTAGGCCAATGTTTTAGGGGAAGTGTGTATTTACTAAAAGGACCTCTGAATATTTGAATTTTCATAATTCTAGCCAACCCGTTTAAATCAAAGTTCGTTAAAGGTTTATTAAAGTCGATTAAACCTTGGATGGTCTTGCCTCTGCCATGGGGCAATTTTTTTTGCTTCTTTTTTGATTACTTTTTTTTCTTCGAGCCAGAACCTTCCATTTGCTTGTGATGTCGCACGAGTTCAGTTAGAATTTTTGCATCGTTTTGTGTCTTTTTTACGGCGGATACCATCCCCGCAGTTCCACCCGCCAATCCTCCGATCCTGGCTAAAATTGGTCCTAACAGTGCCAGCGGCAAAAAACCGCCTTCTTTTTTCGTGATCTTGTTTTGAGTGCCATATTATCTTTTTTATTATTATTATTATTTAATAAACAACTTCGTCTTTGCCTCTGTTAAACTTTAGATTCATTTTCCTGTCCCCAATGAGGAGAGCGTGACAAGTAGTGTTAGCTGGAACTGCTTCTCCAAAATTCAGTTTGACTTGTATGTCCACAATTCCAGATTGAAGCCTCTCGGACTGTTTGGAGCAATCCAACACCACGAGAGGATAGGCTTTCTTGAACTGAAGCAAGTCGAAACTCAAGTCGTTGGTATCGTAGCACATCTGCCTAAATTGCTGCGCCATTCTGTACAAGCCGATGTACTCTCCAGTAGCAAAAGTTGTATTTAAATCGAGAAACGGATATCTTTCTGAATTTAGAGTCATGTGAGCATTTTGCAGACTGTAGTGATCGAACACGCCAGGATTTTTAACTAAAGAGTCCTGCCTGTTAGTTTGAAAAGCTAGAACTATCCAACTTAGGTTTTTCAACAGTGGAAGTAGTCAGCACGTGCCACGTGAAGCTGGTATTTTGAGGGAGCACGCAGCTATCGTAATGCCAATTCCTAAATCCTAAATCTACAGTCGCTCCGTGGTCGATGAGATTGTAGAGTTTAAGTTTCTGCTCGTCCGAGGCAGTGACACGTGGAACGATCCAGCTGATGCTATTTAGAACGACTTTACCATTAGCTGCTGCCGCTGCTTTCAAGATTGCGTTCGTGTCACTCACTCGCATGAGTGTGAGCACATGTTTAGTTCCGTAGATTAGCTTATCGTAATTTTCGAAAAATCCCATGACGTGTTTCAACGGGATGGCAAAGGTAAAGCTTCCTTTGGGAGTTGTTTCAACGTTGATGGACGCGTGCCGCTGTTTGTATCCCAAGTTGTCTGTTAGTTCAGCAGAGACTGAAGCCGCACTATCCAACGCCCAGCACTGGCCTAGCAAAGCCGGTTGCTCTGCCGAGCCGTAGGTGAGCAGTCCCTTCATCAGAGTACCGAACCCTCGATAATTTAACTCTTCAACTTGTTTATCACCGAGATAGTATTTGATATTAGAAAACAGGAACATGGGAACATTATTAATAAGACTAGTTACGTCAGCATCCGTGTAAGCCGAGTCATCATCCTTCAGCAACCTCCCTTTAATCAGGAGGTAACTGTTGGCGACGTGCAGAAATAAATCTTGGTTTTCAACATGGATTCATTCATTTTCTGGGTGTTGTTATGAATTTGATGAAAGCTTTGTTTCTATGTGTCAAACCGTTTGTTTTTTATTATTAGAGTTAAAATTAAATCCTTTCCCTTTTTTCCAAACACGAGCATTTTCATCCTTTTTTTAAATTTAGATCTCAAATGAAGACGCACCATGAGCTTCTCACCATTTAAATCCAACGGCTCGTTGGTCTGTGAAGTGAGCCAAACTTTTATATTTCTGATTAATTTTGTAGTAACTGGGAGGTAAATTAAATTATGTGGGGACTCTATGAATTTGAAACTGGGCAGTGAATTGGATAAAAGGAATATAAAGTGGGCTGAGTGTTGTTGTTTAGACACGAATTGCCAATGATATCCACGTGTACGAAAATTGTGTTGATGCTCATAATGTCGACTGTATTTTGACTTTCTCGATTTCTCATGCAGTTGCCTAAGTCAAACCCCAAAACTGGAGCCAAACTCTTATTGCCCGAAAAGGACAAGCCATAGTTTGGATCAGTAATTATCTAGTTGGTTCTTAAAGTGTTTAGATTTGGGAGAATCGTAATGGCATCCTGTGTCCATTTGCATCTATCGCCGACTTCAGAAATTTATTCAAATCTTCGATTTCGTAAGCCCCCGGGGTGCCTAACAATGTGTGCTATGATTCCCCAGCATCGGTCGTGTATTGAATTTCGTTATTTTTTGAGTTGATGTTATGAATGCTGTTGTACGAGTCCAAATTAAGCAGAGCCAATTCGTAATTTTTTTCAGAGTCCAAATGAATGGGAGTGTTTAAATTAATTCTCAAATCAGAGTCTTTTCCGGAGAGAATAATTGAACAGGAATCCATGATTTGATCTTTTTTCCCCTTTTAATCTAAAATTAATTTAAAATGACCCTGAAATTTTGATTCAAAGTCATTTTAAATGAAGTGGCCATTGCCATTTCGAGCCAGGTTATTTTACACTGACCTTTAAATTTTCAGACCATGTTATTTTTCATGGGTTTGACCTTGATAGTTGGAATAAATGTTATTTTGCCTAATGACTTTTTTTAATTGCCCTTACATTATGTCTGCTAAACCATAGGATTACAAAAAATGGCATCAGCGGATTTCAACCCCACTCCTTCCCTTGAAATTTATTTAGTTTTAGTTATCAATAACAGGTTTTTGATTAAACTTACTCAACATTGCATTATGCAGATACACATGGTTTTTGCAAGAGTTTCACACACGAAATTAATACACACCACCCTACATTACCCAAAGACAAAAATAAAACTTCCTCAAATCCCTTCCCCACTACAACGTACTCAATGATGAACTTATACAAAACACAAAATGGGTAAATGGATACAAGTAGCAGGCTGTGTTTTAGTTGATCTGTAAAAAAATATATTCCTTACTTTAAAAATATAAATAATTGGATGATTCCTTTTTTTTTAAAGGATTTACACAGCACAAGTTTTCTATATTTTTTTCTGTAGGTAATCGTGGTATAATCACATAAAAGTCAAGAAATAAACCATATGAAAGGATAAACTCACCCAGAAAGTCGCAAGTTGTGTTTCTGGCCAACCAACGAAGTGGGGAATGAATGAACCATACAATAATACAGCAACGATCGTGCAGCCTTTCTTTTGCCAGATGGCTTGCAGGAAATGCGCTTCAAATGAAAGGCAAACACCAACCTGTTTGGTAGCGTGCCAATGCGTGTGGGAAGCTTGTCCCGGTCTAATTATTATTTTTTTCTTTGTAGACCTTCAGTTAAAATGCGAAAAATAATATGAAATACATATTTTATAGCAAGATTTTCGCAGGCATGGAGCATTTTCGTATTTATTAAACTGCAATGATTTATGAGAAGTCTCCTCCCCCCCTCCAGTTTTGGGAACCCCCAAAATGTTGCAAATTCGTCATTTTCAAGCTTCGAAGCATTTCAAAGTTATCACAATGGGAAAGCTCAAAAAGCACCCATTTTTGGGAACCTCCAAATTAGTCATACTCTGAAAGCTTTCGAGAGTTCTTACAACGCGAATGCTCGTGAAGCCCCCCGTCACGTCCCGCTCGGACTTATCAATAAGACTCGTGTAGCGAAAGGACATTTTTTGGTATCACTGGGTGACCCATCTTGGCTACTTCCAGCATGCCAAAAAAGTTAAAAAAGGACTTTCCTGCAGATCGACGAAGTTAAAAAACGTGGGTATCTTGGAAAACTTTCATGGGCACCGCCATGACGTCACTTCTGTGGGCGCCGCCATCTTGGATGACGTCAGGAAGCACCCTCGTCCAGATGGGCTTCTTGGATGACGTCACGGAGGTGTATGTGTCGCCACTTGGGCGTGGTATGTTTACTTGAATGGGAGGACTTGAGTGAGGTAGGTTTACTTGATTGGGGGTAGGTTTCCTTGAGTGGGAGATTTACTTGAGTGAGGATAGGTTTACTTGAGTGAAGGTAGGTTTACTTGAGTGGGGGTAGTTGATTGAAGTTGCTCATCAGCACCCTCCTGAAAACGGGGGTAGGTTTACTTGAGGGTTTACTGCTCTGCATGATTCATGCAACTTTTCTGC
>JAHWFP010249406.1:7229-18304 GCA_023313725.1 Lithobius niger
AAATGAAATGAATGATAATCCCACGTCCAACACTGCCACAAACGTAACCAATGGCAATCCCAACACTGCCACCAAATGTATGGAATGCCGTTCGTTCCCAATGCTGGCACCAAATATAATGACTGGCAAAGCCACCACTGCACCAAATCAAATGAATGAAAATTTCGTGCCCAACACTGCCACAAGCGTAACGAATGGCAATCCAACGCTGCAACCGCATGTAGTGAATGGCAATACATTTACCAAATTTAACGACGATGAAAATGCTTAAATGACCATTTCAGTTTTGTGAGGACTATGCCCATGCATTCTGTTCTTCAAAAATTGCTGTTACCACTTTACACGTAGGATTGTAGACGCAGAATTTGTGTGTTGGTCCAGGGTTCGTAAAGGGTTGAAAATTGGAATTAACAATAAGATATTTCTGCTTCAATCCAAAATAAACCATGTCTGAAGAACAAACGAAAAAAAAATAGCAAACACGTCCTATTGCCTCGCAAAACACTTCAAATTGGGAAGTTTTTCGGACGTTGGTACCGCTGCTTGTCTTATTAATATTGGTATAAACTCCAGCCGTTCCCAACTGTTAGCAAGATCTATTGTCAGTTTGACTGAAAACGCCAATAAAAAGGATAGTAATTTGACCAGCGAATACCCATTGTAAAACTCCATCTCTTCCTTTAAAAAAGCCAGTTAATCGAAGGTTTACACTTTCACTGATGTGTATATGGTTATTACCAAAATATAGATCTAAGCAAAGATTGTGTAACAGGAATTGTAACTTTCTCTCTCAAAGAACATCAAAACAAACTCTTTGAGTAAACCATCTATACATGGAATGCATAGTATGATGGTATGAAAAAGGTATCGGTGATAAATCAAATCCCACTTCGAATCAATATGCTGTTTTATTGGGCTAATACATGGATTGTATTGTTCTAGGTTCATGATGATCGTAGTGACACAGAAGAGGATACATCGTCGGAAGACGAAGAGAAAACAAAATGAATTCAGTAAAATGTAATTAAATTCAAGAATAAATCCTGATGTAGCCACCCCACCCTAGGCAAACAACAACCACAAGAGAACCAAAACGAACTCGTTTTATGTTTAAGTTAAGCATCACTGAACCCAAGTCTAAACAGGAGAGGCAAGTGAACAAGCTTTTCCTTGCGGTGCTGTTTAGCCCAAATGAAAACATAACAAATGGTATTTTGCTATCTACACATTTGAACACGGCATGTAAGCTAATGACTCTACTATGCGTGGGTCGTATAAACAGCATCGCCAAAAATGGGAAAATTATACCGGTAAAAGGATAATGATAAAAGGGTAAATGGTAAAGTGTTCAATGTGGTGATGTATGGAAAGGAGACGACATTCCAGCAAGTTAAATAAAAGAAAAGAGGAAAGTGTGGGTGTCTAAGTTTATGTGTGATTCTTCGTTAGGGGTTTTCTTCTTTTAGTTGGTGGCTGCAATCGTTTATTTTTAGTTACGTGTCTAATGACTGAACCCAGCAGTAAGGTTTGACGTGTACGAATACATTGCTTGAACGTAGTAGTAATGTGAATGGAATAAACACTACAGTGAATGCCACAATAAGATGTCACGAGCAACATAATGGTCCCTGCAACCACATAAAAAAAGCTGTTTTTTTCCTATTTTGTCTTTGGTGCAGTTAAACCCTTACCTATTTTCAGGAGCTCATAATTTATGTATATTTATTTAACACTTCTCAAGCCATTTGGCTTTCTGTCATTTTTAATCCCTCATTTTATGCTTTGTTGTGTGTTCCATTCGTGTGTACTTGGTGTGTGGAACTCAAATAAGCGTCCATCCAGTTTCGCTTGGAAAATGTATATTTGTATGTATATGTGTGCGTATTCTGTGCTGCCTATGGACGTTTCCTTTTGGCTGTGTCAGTATGGCTTAGCGGTAGGATTTGTCGTTTGGTTTCAATTTCTCACTCATGCAGTCTTACATTTAAGTCCAAAAGGCAACGTAAATAGGTTCGAATTCTTATTTATTTAACACTTCTTCGTACGCTTTCAAGAACATACTCTAAGTCATGGCTCATTTTCCACACATTCGGAATCTGTCGATAAGCATGCTTTTTTTGTTGCTGGGGGGAGGTCAAAATATTTTTGGATTCTGGGTGGGGGAAGGATAATTTTTTTCTGGTTCTTGGGAGGGGATCATCAAAAATTTGGAGCTCACATTTTCAATCCTCCATGCCCCAAAACATAAATAATGACCGGTCCCTTAAAATGCCACTTTCCATAGCTATCCTTTTTCTTCCGTCTGTCTTTATGTTAAACTCTTTGCGTTCAGATACCTAAAATTCAAACACTTAATGACATTTATACCACGGATGTGACGTCATGTTAACTCAACGCCATACTAAGTGTCAATAGGTTAAATCTCGTTAACCGTGACCGGAAGTGTGCGTCATCACAAACAGTGTGGGTTATCACACTTTTACTAATAACCCAAACTTTTGGCGATAACCCACACTTTTGACACTTCCGAATCACGCGACTGGTAACTCACACACACCAATAGCCAAATACAATGTGTAAAACAAAACGCAATAAAAACGTACAAAAAGAATTACTTAACTTGCCGAAATGTCCCGAATGAAATCCTATCCCTGCTAACTCTCACGTGTCTGGGCCATACCTAAGTTTATTCCCTGCGTCTAACTCCCTTCCGTCACCCCTCCACAAACTAAAATGAAATGACCTTCATTTATACCGATACGCAGTACACCTATAACCGTATGTTTTGAAACAATTCCCAAACTACAAACACACAAAAAAAAATTACTTAACTTGATGGAATGTCCCGGGCAAAGTCTAGAATACGCCAATACCTGATATCGACCTGAAATTGCTCCCAAATGGCTCGAACACCTCCCAACATTCTCCTTTGGAAACTTAAGCTTCCATTCAAATGATGCGTCTGTCTCCCACCCACCCCTCCCTCCCTCCACAAACTTGTGCTAATCTCCGCAAGGACTCGTCCGTTTAACACCCACCTCCCCCTCCATAAACTAAAATGAAATGACCTTCATTCGTATCGACATACTGATTACTGTATTTCTTGAAGCAATTTTCACAAACAAACACAAAAACGTTTTTATTAAATACGAGTTAGCTTGACATCCCAACTGTGGTATAAATTAGTTGTTGGTGAGCAAACCCACGGTTACCTATTATTATACCATGGGCGCGATGCTTGGGCCACCTGGAGAAGGCAAGCCAGTCCGTCTCGTTCTTACGCACTCGACAAGGGCTTGCCCACTCTCGGCGGGCCAAGCATCACAGCCGTGATATAATATTCGGTAACCATGAGTTTCTCACCAACCAGTTTCGTATGATTACTATTACTAATCATACGAACTTGAATGTATTGAGTTACCACGTTTCCCAAACTTAAGTTAAGTAGCTATTTGTTGAGACGTGCTCGCAAGAACTCGCTGTAAACGCAAGGTGCACCTAGGAAAAACAGGCAATAAATATGTTGAGTCGTTTTCTTATTGACTAACTCGGGCCAAGGGATAATCGTGTAACTGGATAATCGCATAATTGGAAGAACGTATACCGTATAACAGTATAACGGAAAGTCGTCTAACAGGAAATTCGTATAATGAAAAATCCTCTAACTGGAAATTCGCATAATGGAAAATCGTCTAATGTCCTTGCCTCGCTCGCACTGCCGCGCTCGCTGCGGCTATACATATAACATCAGAAACCGCAGTTAGACGTTTATCCAGTTAGACATTTATCCATTATACGATTACCCATTATACGACATTCTGTTTAGATGATTTTCCAAATGTATTATTTATGCAGATATTAGACAACTATCCCATTAGACGATTTTCCTGTTAGACGTTCGTCCGACGCCGCACCAACCAACTCTAGTGTACGATTATCTCTATACATATGTTGGCCTATATCGGACTACCAGCTATTATTTACATTTAGTTGTGTATTATTTATTTGTTTTAACCGAAGGATCGATGACTTGGTCACACTGAGTCAGCAGAGAATAAATTCTTAAGTAATACATATCCGTGTGAAATAGGCAGTTAACCCGCGATGATTGCTCATTTGTGAGAAGTGGGGCAGTCAAATGTCAAGGGGAAGGGGAAATCTCACGAGCGCGTAACCCGAGTAATTTCCACCACCAATCCCCGAGACATTGGACTGCCCCGTTTCTTGCACATGAGCTATTATCTCTGGTTAACCATCTATTTCTCACGGATATGTGTTTTAATGGGGACGCCACGCTAACATATTGATTCATTCGATTTTTTTTAAAAATTTGTCTTTGTCTTAATTTTAATTCTTTTTTCGATTTTGATGGCAGTTAGAGATTAAAATTAAGAATTTTTACATAAGAGTGACGTGACTATCTGAACGCGGAAACTTCCTCTTAACATGTGGTATTACTCCAAAAAGACATATTATACTACTCTCACCATTCTTATTTTAAGTATTAAATTAGGGTAAGGTAAGGAATGTAAAACGTGCTACACGTTTTGGTTGTTATTTTAGATATATTATTATAATTTGTGTCATGTAGTTATGAAAATTCGAGCATTATTAATGTCTCATGGTGAAGCATGGATTGGGTAGACCACCCCCCTCCTACCATTCGAACGTTTGGGTTATCAAACAGTGTGGGTTATCAAAATTAACCCACGATGACGTGTGCGGGTTTTCAGATTAACCGGTTATAACGGCCACAATTTTAGTCATTGTTGTGGTAGTGTGACGTCACCACCGTGAATTAATCTATTTTAAAAACACCAACGAAAGGGACAATTGAATACACGCCGACAGCATAAACATACACAGCAAATGATGAAATCGAAGTTTTTTTGCAGTAAATCTGTAATTCGTAGCGGTTTCTGATGTTATGCAGTATGTACTGCAGCAGTGAGCATGGCAGCGCAAGCAAGGCAGGCACGCAGGTAAATCTATGCAGTTGAAATGAAAAGCTTGGTAGAAAACTGCGGGTAAATTGCTTTTGTTGTCTTTCACTATAGACTACATGTAAATCGGCCATACTTCTTGTGCTGAACTGTAGTAGATGTGTTAATGGATGCATATAGCTGCTAGTGGGTTAGTGCGCAAAGAAGATATCACGGAACGCATTCTGGCCCAAATGGAATGAACCCGTAAAAGATGGATTTGTCATTCAAAAATGTTATATTAAGCCTTAGGAGCTGCTAAATATTTAACCATGCTTAGTAATAGCATAAAAGTCTAAAAAAAAGATGGCATTTTGATGGGCGGCACTGTTGTGATAGGGTAGGCACGGGGTAGCATTATGTCATGGTGACATTCTCACGGTGGTGGTAGTGTTCTGACAGGTAGGGTTTTGATGTGGATTGGCTAGTTGGCAACCATCCTCTAGGATCCTTAGGGAAAGACCTTAGTTGGAAGAAATAACCTTTATTATTTGTTTTGAGTGTTTTAATTATCATGATTTTTTTACGTTCGTTTCTTGATATTCTCATCATCGCTTGACGAATTGCCTTCGCTCTCACTTCTGACGTCATTTAACTGTAAACAAGTTAAGAAAATTATGTTACGATCCATTTTTTCCAGGATGTCGGTTGACAGGTAATAATTAAAAACAATTAAGCTGAGTGAAGTTAATAAAAATTACAAGAGATAAAAGACAGAAAAATGCAAAAAAAATATATTCAATATAAAACACATATTCCACCACTTTAATGCTTAAAGCAACACCCTGCCTGCCTTATAACTTTCTGCCTGCCTTATACCAGCCACGCGCCGATCGCATCTGCGTATGTTAATATCGCCAAGGTCAACTGAGATAGTAGCTGCATTCCTCGCAGCGAAGAATGCAGCTACTGTCTCAGTTGGCATTGCGTCTAATAGCCAGACCAGCATGAACGCATTAATTGTGTCGTCGCAAACCGGAATGATTCTCGTATTTTAACATCACAATTTATAATTTTCTAGACTAATGTCTTATAATTTTGCTTCGGCGATCTATTGGAATAATTACTGTAATTTTAATTTATACCACATTAGTCTTTTAGATTTTTGATCTCATGGTAATTATTAGCAAATTAGCACATGCACACACAGAGATGAAACATCATGGTTATTGTAACCACGCAAAGGATCGTATAAGTGAGGGACGCACTTAAATAATTTCCCAATACTCAACAGAAAATCTCCTAGACGCCACATTTTAAAACGGATTTTTACCAAGGGATTGACTAACGGTAAGAAAATATACCTTTGCGGCCAAACTTGATGTGGAGGATCGAGAAAAATGGTGCAGGGAGGAACGTCCTTTTAAGAAAATGTATTAAAATCAGATGTTTAACAGTTACGACACCTACCAATTTAAATTCTTTCAAGCAATTTCGTCAACTAAGAAATAGTCTCAGCTACACCAACATACACGTAACAATAAAGTTTGACGTTTTCACATCCCTCAGTATTCCCTTGGCTGGCAGCCAAGCACTTTGAACACTGGGCTATACTTGCTCAAGTTGTTCGGGTTTCCCCAGGGAACCCTAACAAGATTCGAGGTGTGCGTTAAGACTTAACTACTTTGTCCTTCTGTTTAGTGCCATGCTCTAAAAGTCGTCTGTTGATGCGAAATATTTCTTAAATAAAAATATCATTTTCTGTAAATTTTCACCCATCTGTCAATATTTTAAACAAACAAGACATCAACTGTCAATATTTCAATTCAGCTTTCCCTCTTGACTCTAATTAGCGAGTGCTGCCCTTTAGTGAATGTTCCCAGAAAGAGCAATGTTACCAATGGTTTTTGAAAAATTTAATTGACAATTTTTAATTGACCATTATGTAACAACATTGCAACTTAAGTTGAATAAGTTTTGCGAATGAGTTGAAGTGCTCCGTAGCATCATTCATCCAAAAGTGCTCTCTGTTGTCAGCAGACAGAAACTTATGCGCTTCATGTGCCCATTGTTCATCAATATCAATCAACTTCAATCAAACTATCTACTGGGGCGGTTCACCAGTTCCCCCCCCCCCTCACAATGCTTTGATTACATGTGGATGTGCTTACTTTACGAAACAGAATACTTTCAGTATTCCCACAGTCTCACTCCATCGCACATTTTCAGTACTTGTAAAGCCGAGATATCAAACTCAACTCGACTTGTACCATCCAACGAATCAGGTATACGAAAGCGAATTTGTTTTTCACCTTTGCCTCTAAAGACACGAACCGTGAGACATTCTTCTTGTCATTGCTGCCAGTTTAGCATCTGGGCCATTTGTTGCATTATAAACATTCACTTGATGCCTACATCAACTAAAACCTGAGCTTGTTCAATCGCCTTCTTGTGCTTCAACCATAGCTGCATTGCGTGCAATACTGATGGTGTTCCAGTGCTGGTGCAACCTACAGCCGATGGGACAAGAATCCCTTCTTCTGTTATGTGCTAGTTCAGTGTTACCATCTTAATTAATGGTGCTCGTTGTCTTTTCCATCTTCTGCGAGACTTAGTGTGTGAATTGGCATTGAGTCTCTCCACCTGTCTGGAGTTAACATATTTTTACCGGAGGTATCATAAGGTCTAGGTTTGGGCGTGGTTTAACATCTCTGTAACGTAAGACGCAGTGGCACCCTGGACCACTGTGCCGTGACTGAGCCTGGTGCTAATGACCTAGTTGTCGACGTGCCACGAAGCTTCAATCCTCCTTTCTTCTGACACCTTTGTTGACGTGTTCTGCGTGTGAATTCTCACGTGCATTGCTCACTCCGATGATTTTTCCCTAAGCAATTAAAACAATGCCCGACCTTTCATAGGGCTGACTTACGAGGGTCATTAAATGTGAGTTTAGAGCAGGACGGAGACTAAGTGTGAATAAATTGCAGAAAAAGCAATATACAATTGGGTTCTACCCAGACTACTAAGTGCAAACAGCCAACTTTTGCAATTTGGTGTCCATTATAGTCTATGCTTTGCTCGCTCGCTCTGCCAATAACAGAATACCCATGAAAGTAGAAGAGCAGGAAACAGCTAGAATTATAGCATTGTTGCCATCCATTGGTGTAAAATACGGATACAAACCTATTTACGTTACCTTTTGGACTTATATGTCAGTCTGCCTTAGTGGGGAATCGAACCCTGGACCTTTGAAATCAAAGGCCAAGGTCCTACCGCTGAGCCATACTGACACGGTCTGAAATGTATGATTAGGTCTAGATTTGGGCATTGTTTAGCTCCAACCAATCTCGAGCCCATTGGCTTTCCGTCCCATTTAATCCATTGGTGTGGCAATGAACACGGAAGCTGAAAATATTGCTGTCATTCGTTGGTTTCGACAACAATCACTTACACTCCAGCAATGTTGTCATCCATCGCTGAAACCCTTTGAATCCTTTTAGTGGAGCAATCACTGATGCTCACAGCACTGTTGAACCCGTTTCCTAGGGCAACGATAACTGAAGCGCAGAGCATTGTTGTCATCGTTGTTGGGGCAAAAATCACTTAAATTGTCCCTTTCATAGCCGTGGGTCAGATAACCCAGTTTGGGTTCGTGCTCCTTAAAATAGCAAAAAGCAAATCTAAAGAAAGGACTACGTAACGTCATTTAAAGACAAATTCCTCAAGCAGAAACATTAGCTTGCCCGTAAGTTGCGCTGTGTTATCGCAGAAAAATAAAGCCGAGAGCACACCAATAAGATAAAACATACTTATATTTCGACCACCACGACGTGGTTATCTTCAGAGAGGTAGCCTACATTTCCACACTCCAGTCCCGTAAGATGTACAGGATCAAATTCAATACATTAATCCTATAATATATTAAAAGGAATAATATATTTAACTTTATCCTGCAGATCTTACGGAACTGGAGTGTGGAAATGTAGGCTACTTTACCTCTCTGCGGGATGACCACGCCATAGTGGTCGACATAAAAGAATGTTTTATCTTATTGTTGTGCTCTCGGCTTTTATTCCGTGATTAGCTATGACTTTTTATTGCACTGCATTAACGCAGAATAGAAAATTCGTACCACGTCCTGGGATACCCAATTATCATCGTGTAATAGCATCTCCAGGTATTGTTACCATGTCCTGGTGTGCATAATAAACAAGGTAACAAACGTAACACTGTAAGCAACATCGTAATAAACCAAAAACAAAGCTAAAACAAATTCAGTTCTTCAAACAGCATCTTAAACAGCACCAACAACCTGCTGGACCAGCGTACTTCTTTAAGATATGTGAGGGTGCCTCCACCAGCCAGCAATGCATTACCCAACAACTCAAAGTACAATTTTTGTTACCTCATTGTTTCTGAGCGAATTCAAGAACATTTTCAGTATCATTTTGCTCCAGATGACGTGCAGCGATTGCATGCCGATGAGAAATGCCACGATGAGAATGTAAGGAAACATGGAAACGTAAGGGTAAGCATCTTTGGCGAAGGTAAATATAAGACTGCAAAGAAAAGAAAAACCAAGGAATCTATATATGAAATCCACAAAGTTAGCATGAGATACACGCAGCAAAATTGGGATGCGATGCACTGCAATGAAAGAGGGCGAGCAGGTTCATTCTTGGCGCGGTAGCGGGTTTATTTTTCGCACGGTAGCAAAAAAAAAGGGTGAGCGGCCGACAGTGTGAACGGATGTGCCCTGTAATCATCAGTAACAAACAAAAGACTGCTTCAATAATGCTGTCTATTAGAGCCGAGATGAATAGTTTCAAAGTTGGTTTAGCAACAATCAGTGCATGCACAATCGTTGTGGCAGGCTTATCAGGCTTGGTATCAAAACGGAGAAACAGGCAATTCAGCCACATTGAGAATAAGAATGGCGCCCTCCATTGAAAACGATATTTAATTCCCTAAGAAGACCAAACACCAAGGGTTCCAAGGGAGGGCGAGCAGGATGGAGGAGTATTCAGACCACATGGGTGGGGTATATGCATGGGGAAGGGGAAGGGGTTATAGGGGAAAAGAAGGTAGCAGAGAGGCAGCAGGGAGAAATCTGATCACACAATAGGGAATGTGGGGCAGGGTAATCCAGGGGGACAGAAGGCTGTCAGGGGTGCTTTTCAATTCATGCTGCCTAGTATTTTGCTCGCGCGTGCGGGAACCAGCTAGACCGGCGTATGTTACGCCGGGGGTACAGCTAGTAACCCATTATTATACTTCAGTACCTTTTAATTTAAAACAAAAAAGTGAACACCGCTCTGGATACAAAATAACCTTTCTTCCGTTGATAAGTCTTTCACCTTTCTGCGTAGAAAGATGCCCAAACAGGTGGGTGATATGTCTAGAACTGAAGAAAGGCTACATTCAAAGGCACTGTTGACTCTAAAGGAAACAGTCAGATTAGTTAATCCTTCACAAAACCAGATCCTTCCTAAGCACAGAATACACCTACTTCCAAATGAGATAAAACAGAGTGTTAAGATGGTAAGCTTCACCGTCTTTTGTCGGTAACCGTAAGTTCACACAGGTTATTACTGAACATGCTAACTTTGCGGTTACCTGAGTCGATCTTGAAGACTGTAATCTGAGCTGTGCCCTTGTTGTTTCATAAGGGAGGATCTGGGGCATATGCTGAGGCATTGCACTCAATCCATCATCTCCTAGTAAGCTAAAGTGTGAGGACGATTTATGATAAAAGGCATTTGAGCTGGTCATGAGAGTTAAGTTTTTTGGTGTCTGATCCATTACGTAGCCATTTTAGTAATTATTCAAAAAAATATCCATTTGCCGCTAGCAACTGATTTCACTTACCTGTACCAGGACTCTACTACAGTACCAGAAGGATCATGGATAAAAAATAACATACGCTACCGGGTTGGAAAAATATGGCTGCCAAAAGTGACGCTAATGCGATTGATATTGTTGCTTTCTGTCAACTGAGGGTGACACCTTCACTACAAAAGAATGCTGCTACTCTTCCTTCAAACATTTTCTGGATAAACGAACATGTCGCTATTTACTGAAGAGCTTTGTGCAATCGAGAAATTTAATAGTTTTGTGGCAAAAGGATATAGAGAAAGTTATTTCTTTGTATGA
>JAHWFP010249407.1:0-14548 GCA_023313725.1 Lithobius niger
TTTTTTTTTGCATTTCGTAATGAACTTGTGCTCAGTTGTCTGTTGTTTTGCTTTTATTTAATAGCGAAAGATACTTTTCAAATGTGTACTTTCCTACAGGTTTCACGAAAATCTAAAGTGCACTACGTGTTTTAATGCATCCCGTTTTGGATTTTATTATAAAGGGGCGGTAACTCTGACGAATTTTTACCTGTACAGCACAAAGGAAGGAAAGAATGCGTTTATTGGGGCCAAGACCCTAAGTCATGCTCCCGCTCTTAGCCCAATACAGATAAAAAAAACCAACAACCAAAACAACAAGACAGTATAACACAGAACAACATGGTGTATCTCGGCATATCATGGCATTACGAGACTACGACTACTCCGTCACTCTGTCTACATCAACTGTAGTCTCACACCTCACAAACGTCAACCGCAAACGCAACACGTCCATCACTGCTGAAACGCGATCACAATCACAATCCCATCCACTAGGGCGTGGTCTGGCAGAGGTCGCCGCAGCTACAGACCCACTTCCTATGCACATGCAACTCCAACACATCGTAAGCACACACAAACCAACACGCAATGGTCTATTCCAGGAGTCAAGCAGCTACAGGCGCACTCCGTTGAGGCGCAGTAATTCACAATAGCCTAAAGCCTCGCCGCAGAACCTTCTCAGTTGCCAAAAGGAGGGGTGGAAGGATCGGTGCTACAGCAATCCACCGTGCTAGCTAGAAGATGATGCTCTGCAGTTTCCTCCACCCCACACAGACAACAAAGGGCCGTATTTGTCCATCCTAATCTATACCGGTGTGCTGGCAGCAGCGAGTGACCCGTCCGCAGTCATGTAAGCACTCTCGCTGCTCAGTTCGGAAGGGAATTCATTGCTGACCTATACTCACACCTTGGGTGGACCAAGAACAAGTCCCTGCCTCTATCAGCAGCACACCACTCAGCAGCACAAAGCCACAACCATCAACTATTAGTGGTGCGTCCATTGTATCGCAGTCGTCAGTTATCATAATCGCCAAACAGGCCGGAAAGCTTTTCCTCACCACTTGCGTCCGTGATGCACTAGTGGATATTGCGGCAAGTAAGCAGCGTCTGTTGGCTGCGAGGCAACAATGTATTTGAAGTTAGCTTTTCCAGTGAGGCGGCCAAACGACGGGTCGTCACCGAAGAAATCCTGTCCCTGAACGGTTTCTCCGCTAGGGTTTTCCACCTTCAAGACCGACTCCTCCAGATCAAGCTACACTGGTTGTTGTTGGCGACGTCGGCAGAGGACATTGAACGAACTTCGGCCATGTGTGGTGAAGTAGAGAGGCACAAGTTTGAATACCACGACATTGAAGGCATCATGCATTGCTGCTCTGGAGTAAGAATTGTGGCCCTGCTTCTTGGTGACAAGATGAACCTTGAAGATGTCCCTTATATTGTTGGTGTGAATGGTGTGTTGGTGTCCCGTTCCTGCTCTCCATTGCTAATCGTGTCCCATGTTGATTTCGTTGTGGAACGGGTGGGCACGTCAGATCACGTTGCCCGAACGTTTACTGCTCCTAGTGCAATGCAGCGTTCCCCCAGGGTGATCCTTGAAACATGCGGCTCGACTGAATAATCAGTGTCGACGACTCAAGTAGTGTTGGATGTTAGCAGCGGTCCTAGTGCTCCACCATCAGGGCAATTGGACCCCCCTAGGGATTCTGAAGAGAATCAGAATCCAGTTGGTGATCCCTCAAGTACTCATGCGTAGGTGTTTGATGGGTGGCAACAGCAGACCTCGCTCTCTGGCCTCCCCCACCTCTGTATTAGAAAGTGAGGATGCAGTGTGTTGAGACGGCCAGTGCCCCGGAGTGTATCTGCGTGCTCCGGTCTTCTAGCCTTTGTCCGGCGTCGAGACCACCGGCTTCGGAGGGAATTTCTATGTCAGACAGCACCGAAGTGTTGGAAGGTGCACTGGCACTGGTAGGTCCTAGCCAAGTTGAGTGCCTTCAGGGAGTGAGTTAGAGGGAGAGTGAGTGCTGTCATGAAGCTGCTCCTGGTGAGACATCCGGTATGGAAGTATCGGAGGAGGTCCTACCCTCTGATGACCGAGCATCAGGTTGTACCCCTGTCCATCCGTCTGGCAGTGTGGGGTGGAATGCCAGTGGAGGGTTAGCAAGTGTGGATGGTTTGACTAGCCCAGTGCAGAAGGCTGCATCATCGATTGTGTGACCTGTGGTCAGTTCTAATATCGCTCTTCTGCTCAGTCAAGTACTCATTAAGATTTTCTTTTCTTTTTGCGTGGAATGCCAGAGGTGTCTTGAATATGTCATATGAAGTTGAAGAACTGTGTTCACGGTGTAGTGTTCTTGGTATGATGGAAGCTCGTCTTCCCTCAATGTATGTGTTGGCAGTGGGAGGGTATGCTCTGTGCTCAGGGAGTGGAGATTCGAGGATTTGTGTGTTTATCAATGACTCGGTGCTGATTGACACTGTGGCAGTCTGGGACTGCCTGGATATAAATTCCTGCGCTGTCAAAGTTTGGTGGAGTAGAGGATGCGTTACTTGTTTCACAGTGCATGCCACCGGGAGTATTTGCAGGGATGAATGGTGTGACTGGGTGAAGGCCTTCCATCGTCCCATCATTGTAGGTGGGGACTTTAATTCTCACCTTTGGGACTGGGGTAGCCTGCTGTGTGACGCTAGGGGTCGCATTGTTGCCTTTACCCTGAACGACCTGGGATTGTTTGTGCTGCAGATGGTCCCCAACTTTCTTTAGGAGGTATGGGACGGCGGTTCAGGAATAAGTGCTCAATTTATTTCTGTGTTGGGATAATGTAGCTGATGATATGACTTTTGGTGTATCTGACGACTTACTTGGTAGTGACTACTTTCCTGTCATGCTGTCTTGGGGTGGGGACTGGAGTGCTTGGACGGTGGGGAAGCCTCGTAACATGTGTCCGGTCTCCTGGACAGCACTTCTGGGGAATTTTGCTTGGGGCCTTTCTTGTGAGTCATGTGCTGGTGCGGCCCCAAGAAGGTGAAGCCAGTGATGGTCACACGCCTGCACGGTGGCCGTTCGAGACAGGCGGAATGCTTGGTGTAAGTAAGCAAGTGGCCTTCGGATTACCTTCGGGTTTTGTTTTAGTGGCATCTCAAATAAATTGCAGTTCATTATCCGCCATGAGAGGCTCCTATATGGTAGTAGGCTGTGTGACGCTTTCCCGGGACAACCGTCAGGCCCAGGTTTGGGAATTGATCCGACCTAGTGACAGTGCTGGCTCACCTTCATCGGGTGTCATTGAGCGGTGCTATGCTTCAAGATGTTCTTGGTATGGTGGGCGGTTCAGGGTGCAGTCTACGGGCAGTCATAGGCCTCTGTTTACCTTACTCGCTGCTTCGATGGGTAGTCTTGAGATGGTGGACATAGCATAAGTTGTACTGTAGAGGGGGTGCATAGCTTGCTGGCTACAGCTCCGTTAAGTGTCAACAAATAAATAAATAAATAAATAAATAAAGAGTGATAATTATTTGGATGATAGATGGCGTTTTCCCAACATACATGAAAACAGCATTAGAAATTATTGCAATCTTTTTAGTTAATGCCTCTCGAAATGTAAAACCATGAAAGACATATATTGGAGTTAAAAGTTCATTTGTATCTGTGGCATAAATTATTTTTTACGAGCAGAATTAGCCAGTAGTCAGTATAGCAACCAGTATTATACTAGTCAGCTGAAATCAACGATCTTCATGTGCTTTATCACTCTGAAACGATTTATGTACTTGATTCAAATAATTAACTAATGTTTTCAGGGCACAAAGACTTCCCATTTCTGGCAACACTTGTTCTCGTCAGATTACCGAAATTAAGCAGCGTTGGACCCGATTGATACTGGGTGAGTGACCGCCTGGGAATCCGGGTGTTGCAGACAGAGGGACATTAGGACTTGATCGGGCAGATGACCAGGAGTGGTTAACACTCGCTATCCTTTGAACCCTACGATCACCCATTTTCAGCAATTTTCAAGCTGTTTTGCCGCATAGCATTTATCCTCACCATCATGTAATACGCTCAGTTCTGGTTCCTGGTAACGTACCAAAGCTAGTTCAAAGGATTTGCAGCGAGCGTTAACCGCTTCCGGTCATCTTCCGAACGAAGCCCTAGGCCCTTGGGGACCAAAGCTAGTGGCTGACATGCAACAATGTTGTAACTGAACAATGACTTTCTTACAATGAAGTGTGAAAAATGAACTTGGCGGGCACCACTAGCGTCGTCCTTTATACTTTGAATTTGAAAATGATACTTATCAATTTCCAAAAATGATATGTGAATACTGGTTGCGATCTTATAGAATTGCTCCAAACCAAATATTAATCTCGGCGGTTAAGTCAAGCTAGTAAATGATGTCTGTATTATGCTACTACAAGTTACTATATGGTACAATTATTCAGCATACAATGACACACGTAGATTCCACAAAGCAAGCTCCTCCATACCGTTCTTTTAACTAAAAAAAAATTAAGTGTTACCACATAATTTATTAAAGGCTTATTTCTTAAGCTTTCTTATAAATATCTAATAAGTTGCTATTAGAAATGGGGTGGGGGGGGGGGGGTCTTTTCCATGGATACTCACTTCTGGATTCGCTTCATGATCGCATCGCTTGAAAGTATTTAAGGCACAAATAGCCTTTGTAGTCGGTCAGCGGACATAACGATTATTGATATTTTCCCAGCGCTACAGTGGTGTAGATTAGGAGGCATTTTTTTTATAATATAGTGGTACGAAGGCGGGTGCTGTGATCGATTCAGAAACGATTACCCGCCGACAGTTTTCTTGCCTTCCAACTTCAAATAGACCTGTGTTGCTTTCGACAATTAATACGGTTGAATCAAGCAAAAGTAACTCGTTCTTTCCTCATGTCACAAATTGGCAGCATTTTTGCGAAATCTAATTAAACGAATAGGCCTGGTGGCCGAGTAGCTTATTCTATTTTACTTAATAATAGTATTGAGTAACGGACGGCAAATGACATGGTTTATTGAACAAGCATTGGTTATATACAGAGTAATCACATGCAATAGCACATGTGACATAACTAGTCTATTACAACAAGGGTGTCCCTGTTGCATCCAGGGAACAGACACTCACATATTACGTCATGCAGCAGTGCATCTTTTAGTGATGTAGTGTGGTGGTATTGTGGCACACGCACATTGCCCCTATAAAAAAATTGGAATATTTCCAATTTGTGGCTTGTTTTATATTTGCAGATGGCATCAGTATTGTTGATGACATCTTTGAGTGTATTGATGACAACAGAATGTTGTTGACATCTTTGAGTTAGATCCTGTGTTGTTTGGATCCATGAGGTTTTTGTTTAGCTCCGTTTTTATTGTTATTTTTAGATTCTGCTGGCCAGTAACTTCCCAGCAGTTGGTATATGAAAAAAATAAAACATACAATTAATTTTCATATTATAAAATCGTGCCCTCAGTTGGGCACACAAACAACAATTTACTAAACATTTTCCCGCCTTCGGAACAAGTTAAAATAGTGCCCTTTCTATGGGCGCACGAGTAACGTCGACTGCATATACATTTTACTAGCACGGTACAGTTTAAAACGATTTACAGGCACGTGATCAAAGCAACAACACATACATTTACAGTTACTTGGCCCCACGTTACTCGTGTTAAGTTAATTTAGGACATGTTTAATTTGGTGTGAATCGAATTACTGCAAGTAGAAAGAAAATTTTTTTATTAAACAATTGCTAGTTATTTAGGTCTAGTTCCTCTGGTCTCTTGTGATGTCGTTCGGATGGCCACTTAAGGAGAATCCAATACGTCATCGTTCGAAATGCCTGAATACTGAGCGGCGCTGTTAGGTTACGTAGTACTTAAGCTCTCAGTTTCCAGCTCAACCATTATTTGGCCATCAACAGGTGTTACTGTTCTGATTGGATGGTTCAATTTGGCCTTGCTCTGGGTTGGTTGGCTCGGTAAAACTGAGGCCTGATCCTTGTTTACTAGATTTTGATAGTTTAATTGGCGTATCAGTCAAATCAATGTCTCGAATGCGCAGTTGTTCAGCGAGTCATCTAAGATTAACTCAATTCTCAATTTACTTCAAACTCTAAGTAACCCAGCTCTTTAGGAGACTTTTGCTGGCAACTATGTTCTACCAATAGTATATGCGAGTAATTTCTAGCCCAGACTAATGAATCGTCTTTAACTTTACAGGGTGGTTTATGTTGCATGTGCTATTGCATGAGACTACTCTGTATATAATCAATGCTTGTTCAATAAACCACGTCATTTACCATCCGTTACTCAATGCTATTACTAAGTGAAATAGATTAGGCTACTCGGCCACAAAGTCAATTCAATTAGATTTCACAATGGCGACGTGGTACACTTTAATTAGATTTAAAAAAAAAATTAAATTACCTTACCTCGCTTTGACTCATTACTAAGCAACATTTTCTATTTAAGCAGATAGAATATTTGTTGGTGGGGATGGATTTAATTTTTTTCTAATTTTAATTACTAATGCATTGTATTGCTTGGGATGATTCTGGCTAGTTCTAGTTTAGGCAGGAATTTTGTTTAGTAATTTAGTGTAATTGCTATCTTGTTAATCATGTGAACTTGCATTCAATGAATAATTTTACCATGGTTGTGTCTCTTGTGATCCGAGAACATTGGCAGTCCCCCCTATACTAGAAAGGGAAAGTCTAATGTTTAAAGAACTCAATTAAATATAACCTTTAATGTGGGTAGTTACCGTGTGTATGATTGCGTTTGGTTGTCCGGTGTTTAGGCCGATATCCTTGTTAATTGCATTTATTTTGTCGTGTACAAATTCATGCTTGAACGTGTTGTTAGAAAATTACTTGTGTTAGCATATTAGTAAACTGGCTAGTTGTTGAATGCGCTAATAATTAAATTTGCTAGTAGGTTAGTAAACTTGTTAGTTATTGAATGTAAATATATATTTTTAAGCAGGCTAATAAAAATAATATTTTTTTGAAAGCTTCTTGTTAAAATTTATTAGGCTAGTAAACTCGAATTCGGGTGGGCAAAACCGAATTGCATTAAATTAAGTTATTAATTTAAATAGACGAGTTAAGGAAGGAACTGGGTGGGTTATTTAGTTAACCTTTGGTGGAAAATTTAAATATTTTTTCATTTGTAGTAAAGAAAGGACTTAACTGTGTTGATGGGCTCATCCATCTTGGTTTAAGGAATTAAAGTTGTTGCTTTTGACTTTGGTTAAATAATGGCTAATCCGAAACCTAGTGGTCTGTTCGAGTGCTTTGATGCAGAATTGGACACCTGGGATGAATACACTCAACGGGTAAATTATTTTTTCAACGCTAACAAAATTCCCAATGCTGACCGCATTGATTTATTAATGGCTAGCATAGGACGCGAACTGTCTGATCGGATTCTGAATATTTTGTCACATGCTGATCCCAGTGCAGCCACTTAATTATGATTCACTTGTTAAATAATTTTTAGATGACATGGAACAAAGCCTGAATGTGGTTTCTGAGCATGTAAAATTTTTTAGATGCAACCGGGTGAAAGCATAGGCGAGTTCATTTCCATGTTAAAAAATCTAACGAAATTCTGTGATTTTGATGCCTGCACAGAAGGTAACAAAGGCATGATCGGCAATTGCTTGGCGGGCGAAGTCCGTTGTGAAATCATACAACGCGAATAACTTAAGAAAACTACTTAAGGAATGTACTGAGGAATAAGGAATATAGCATTATCGCTTGAATCCGCGGCAGTACAACAGCTTGAAATACGACAGAGCGGTACTGTTTCAACAAATTTTGTCAAAAAAAATACAAAACGAAAGTTTCGAGTCACAAGAAATCTAAATTTAAGTATGGTTACAAAAAAGTTAATAAGCTGCAGCACAAGGTGGAATGAGAAACTGAAAATTCTCATTCTGAAACTGGAACCTTATCTGAGCATGGAACCTTATCTGACTTATAAATATAGTCTAACGATTATTTATCAAACAACACACTCTGCATGAATTTGACAACCACAACGAAGCATACGAAAGCAGACAAATGGCTTTTAGAGTGTGTAGTAAATGATATTCAGCTATCATTTGAAGTCGAATGCAGTTGTGATGGAACAATTATCCCGATATCTTGGTACGAGCGTTATTTCCAGAATTGTATACTAACACCGTGTGTAATAGCTATGAAACAGATTGACGGTGCCTGTGAAAAAGTTCTGGGTATCATTAACCTTAAAGTAAAAATCGGAAATCAAACTGAGTTCATGGATACGTTAGCAGCAAGTAGCGAATATCCTCCATTATTGGGTAAGGACTGGATTTCGAAATTTAAGATTAGTTTAGAAAGATTTTGGTCGTTGCAGAATTACAAAATCGAAGTTTGCAATAAAATTAAAACAGTTAAATCTACTGTAAATACCAAAGAAATCGAGGCTAAATTTCCTGAACTTTTTCAACCTGGTCTGGGGAAGTTCAAAGGTTATAAAAGTAAGATTCAGCTTAAAACTGATGCTAAACCTATTTACAGAAATGTTCGTCTCGTGCCACTGGTGCTCAAAGATAAAGTCAATGAGGGAAAAAAAAGTCTTGTAGCTCTAAGTATTTTAGAGCCAGTAACAACTAGCGAGTGGACTACACCGATCGTTATAGTTCATATGCCTAACGGGCAGGTTAGAGTGGTAGGTGGGTTTAGTACAACTGTAAACCCTCAACTAGTGGTTGAGCACTACCCTGCCTCTACAATGGCTGAATTATTTAGTGAACCAGCAGGCTATTATGACACGTTTAGCCTTATCGATCTCAAGGAAGCCTTCTTCCAAACTGAGCTTGATCCTAGCACACAAGAAATTTTGATAATTACCACGCCATTAGGGCTTTTCAAATGTTTAAGGGTCCCTCTCAGTCTGCTAGCAACCCCAGGATTTTTCAACGTCTGATGGTTGGGCTTACAGCCAGCTGTTTTATGATGATATTTTAGCAAGGGGAGTGAACATGATAATGGTTTAAATGAATTGTTAACAGCAGCGCTTTGGTATTGAGGATGACGCTTTGGTATTGAGAAATGCAAACTGGCACAGCCTAGTTTGAAATATTTGAGTCACATTATCGATAAAGAGGGCATGCATACACTGCCTGAAGTAGTGAATGATATTGTCAATGCCCCTAATTCCACAAATGTTTTTGAATTGCAACGTTTTTGGGGGGTTTATCAACCAGTACTCTAAATATTTACCTAACCTTGCTCAAGTTTTGTCCCGTATCTCAAGACTTTTGAGTCCGAACGTTAACTGGGATTGGAATACTGAATGTAGTAAGTCTGTGGAGACCATCAAGAAATTGTTTGTGCAGTCTAAAAATCCTTGTGCACTACAATCCTAAACTTAAGATAAAACTTGTCTGTGACGCGTCCCCTTTCGGAATCGAAAGTTGCCTATTCGCATTTTGATCATGGAACACTAAGCTTTTACTACGAGTATCATATACCTTAGCATTTTATTTTGCAATCCGATCAAAAGGCACTGCTCTGGATTTTTGGCAAAAAAAAGTGACATGCCTCAGATGGCTGCCATCACGGTACAACGCTGGGCACTTCTGTTGAATGGATATCATTACACATTACAGCATATAGCTGGGAAGGCCAATTTAATGGCCGACACTTTTTTTTATCTTGCCTGCCCTTACCCAGCACAGAATAGGACAAAACAGTGCATGATCGTGTAGCACAGGCAATAGATACACTTCCAGTTCAAGGTGAAACCCTAGCTTTAGCTACTAAAAAACATACTGTTTTCTTTAAAGTGTTGAAATATACAAAGTGAGGCAGACCTAAAAAGGTTAGCGATTTACAACCTTATTTTGTTTGCAGGAACAGAAATTTCTCTGGAGTGTAACACGATATTTTTGAAGTGCCCATGCATTTCCGTAAACAAGTTCTTAAAAACCTCTATATGGCCACTGCGGTATTGTTAAAATTAAAGGCTTAGCCGGATCTAAACGCTGATGACCTAACATCGACGAGCAGCTCAAAAAGAAAATTAAACTTGTAATACTTGTCAGCAGGACAAAGATGCGCAACCTACTGGTCCCAACCATGGAGTACTCTTTAAAACCAAATGAGAGGGTCCACGCAGATTCCGCTGGCCCAACAGATGGTACATGTTTCTTGTTATGGTTGACGCTTATTCAGTATATCCTGTTGTTAAATTAATGAAGACTACAACTTCTAAAAAAGTTGTGGAAATTTTTTGAAGCGTATATGACTGATATTGGGTTAATTTTTGCGCTCGAAACTGACAATGGGCCTCAGCAGATGTGTCACGAATTTAGAAAATTTCAAGAGCCCTTACAGAGCTGAAAGAGCAGAGGGGAGTGTTATTAAGCAAGCAATTTATAACTACCTGACTTCTGCCCGAATCACCCAAATGCTACAATGCTGCAAACGTCTAGCAAATTATTTTTAAGTCGGGAGACGGAAAGTAAGTTAGAATCCTTCCGAAATTGTTCGTAGGAAGCAAAACGACCAAATCAAGTATTCACAGCATATCCCACCCTCGTCGCCATTGTGAAAGCTAATCGAATGAATAGGCCTGGTGGCCGAGTAGCCTAATCTATTTCACTTACTAATAGCATTGAGTAATGGAGTGCAAATGACATGGTTTATTGAACAAGCATTGGTTATATACAGAGTAGTCACATGCAATACCACATGTGACTTAACTAATCCATTTATTAGCCAGTGCAGTCAAAAATGGGATTGAACAAACTTAAGCATGTGAAACATGGGCATACAATAAACCAAATCGTGTCAGTTTGGCTGACGTAACAGCTAATTGGGCAATGGCTAATGTGAAAATTATGAATGAGAAAATTTATAGACATAAACTACCTTCAGACAAAAAAGGTAGAGTTGACGATTAGACTGTGGGAAGTTTTGTATTCACAGGCCTATGAAAGTTGTGATATCCACCAAAAACAAAATTGGTATAAGAGAAACCGCCAAGTTTCCAAAAAGGGTCGGCATTTGAAAGTGGTGATATCATTCAACCAGGGAAAGGTCGCCAAGGTTACTCCTATTAGTCAAGTTAATCAAACCGAATAATACTTTGAACGTTAACTGAAAACTTGAAGATTGTTACCACTAGTAGCAATCTTCTAGTTTTCATTTAACTTTTGAAGTATTAGTAGGTGCGATTAACTTGGCTAATAGGATTAACCTTGGCGGCTTTTTGCAACCGCACTATGCCCGGTACAAGGAAGAACGCCAGAAAGGATGGTGATTTCAGGGTTTATTTCAGGGCCATGCGGTCTGTCCTTAAGAGATGTTGTCCAGTGGTTCAAGGATGCTCTAGTCAGGGCTTCTTGCAGAGTGGCAGGCTTCAGGAAGAGTTCTTAGCTGGTTAGGGACTAGCTCCAAGAATGAGGCTGGGGGGCTGCAAGGCCTTTAGTACCTAGAGCTGCAGCCAGTACCCGCCACTGGTGGTGTAAGGTACTTCCTGTACTATTTCCTGGTATCCCATGAGCAATCTCTGCTAGCAGCTACCCCTAGGGGCAGGCAAGGCCAGAGCCATCCTGACCACTGATCTCCAGGGACTGGACCATACATGAAAGTACATAGCATTACTGGAATACATTAATAAAGATATAGAGTATACAGAATGCATAGCATGAAGCCATAGCATCAAGGTAAAGAGGTCCATTAAGGCCCTAGCTTAAGGACTAGGAGGAAGCTGTGGAAATCGTCGTTGCACTTTCCCTGGTTAAATGATATCACTACTTTCAAAGGCCGACCCTTTTTGGAAACTTGGCGGCTTCTCTTATACCAGTTTTGGTTTTGGGTGGACATCAAAACTCTGAGGGAGCAGGAAGCCTCCTGATTGAAAGGCCGAAGGCCACTGCCCAAATTGGCACCTGCCTGCCTGAGCGGCAAACGCCTGAAAGAGGCCCAGAGGGCAAAGGAGTAAGAAATGCTCCACACTTTCTTCACCCAAGGTGCATACATTGCCTGGGAAAGCACTCCAGCCGAGTCTGTACCCATAGGACTTCAACATCACATGTCCAGTACACAAACGAGACTGGATGCCAGCATCTCGCCTCAGTCAGAGCTCTGACTTTGCCTGACAATGTGAACTTCATTTGTGGACCACTAGCGTGGTTCTTAATACTGAATCGATCTTGGTTTTCATTTAAATCCTCCAGTTTTAAATCATATCATACAAAAACCCAATATGGGTAAAGGGACCCATCATGGTTTTGCCATAAAAAGTAGTGAAATCAGAGCCAAAATGGCTGACACCAAGTTTGCAGTCCGAACCGTGATCACTAATGCTTAATTTACACTCACCGAGGTGATAGTTAAGATTGAGTGATCCAGGTTGGGACGGAAACCTTGGTAGCAGCCATTTTTGGTCTGATATCACTACCTTCTATGGCAAAAACTTGATGGGTCCCTTAAACCTTATTGGGTTTTGGATGATATCAACCCTTTTGATTGTTTTGTGGTTTTATTTTAGTGAAAGTATTGGTTGTGAGCACTTTATGAAAAAGTAATTATTGTAAATCGTTTCTTGTAAAGACTAAAGAAAATCTTAACTTTGGTATAATTAATAGCCGCTGATTAATTATATTTCCAATAAAGTGCTCGTTGTATTAAGTTTAATTGTGAAACAGAACCCAGTGAGCACGATAAGTTAGTTTAGTTAATTTATTTTAGACTAGTGGACGGGGAGAGGTCTATGTGTGTGAGGTCACTATCCGCTGGAAAACTGTGGGCTCCACTAACTATGCAACATTAAAAATAAAAGATCAAGTTAAGTCTCTTCTTCTCCTAACAAAATGCATAACAGAGATTTTACTTTGTAAATACTTCTTTGAAAACGACATTTTTTAAGTAGCTGCATTTGCCTCTTCCCCCTCGACCCGTCTTCCCCTACCTACCCCTAGCTCCCCACTCCCCTCCCCCTCTCTTACCTGCTCGCTTCTCCTTTCCTCCCCAGCTCATAGCCACCCTCTCTCTTCCCCTTCCCCATCCTACCATCTTTTCCCCAGCACTCCTCTCCTCTTTTCCTCTGTTTGCCTTTCTAGTATTTCTGTGTGGGATACGTACTGTGCACCGCAATTTAACCCTCCTTTTGCTGGTGCCTTCTGTTTTTTTTTATAGTTTGCTTTCTGTTTTTATTATGATTATTGTTAGAACCTTCTACCCGACCTACCTTCTAACCTACCCGACTTACCTATCTACCTTCTAACCGCCTTCACATTACAATAATGAACCAAGCGATTACGTCTTCCTTTGTGGCCTCTTCCTCCCAAACCTAACCCATCCCAAACGTTAAATAAATACGAATGCAAACTTATTAAGCACTTTCTTTTAGCCCTTTTGTCAGTATATCGATTTTGTGATGCTCTTGACATCAAATAAATTACATAAAGAATGTATCGACGCCAAAGGAGCAAGCGAAACGAACAATTTGGCTAGTATGCTTAATGGTAGCAGACGAACTGGCCCCCCTCCTCCCAATCAGTTTAATTACCATAGCAGTAGAATAGCAAGGGCAGGGCTTACAGACGACTCTGCCTAACACACGGCATTCCCTGTCCACTGCTCCCCACCTCCCCCCACAACCAGTCTATCGCTTTGGTTTGAGCGATCCGTACCATGTGAAAAAAAAATCCTGTACTTTCTGCATGACGTCATTTAAGACTTGCCCCGAGATGACCGTGCAGAGCAAATTGTTAGTCGAGATGCCAAAGATGCTGGCTTTTCAGCTTGGATTTCCCTAGGTAAATTGTCCTTCTCATCATCGTGGGGCAGATAACCTAGTTTGAGTTCGTGCTTCCTAAAAAACAAACAGACAGACAAACGCCTTTAACAATTAGCGCCACCCCACGGCCACGGCTCTCTCGTTGTTGTTTGGCTCTCGGATCTTGACTATGGGCCCATTTTGTCACCTTGATATTTCCTCAACCCCATGTCCGATTCCGGATTTTTTTGGGGGCTAAACCTTGTGAAGACACCCGTGCTACTGCATGTAAAGTGTGGTTCGGATAGTCCTTGTGGTTTTCACGTGATGAGCGGTCAAAGTTTACATTGGAGTGTGATCATGGCGGAGGTTCGCTCCAATAGGTTCAAAGGGTTTTAGAGAGCGTTAACCGCCTCCGGTCATCTGCCCAACGAAGCCCTAAGGCCCTATGTTCCAGTAAGTTCCAATTACGATATAACAATTCGATTTGATTGTGAAACGGAAACAGTAAGTTAATCGTGGCTGCAATGTTACTCGGCCATGGAGGATAGATATTTTGAACGCAGTTGGCGTATTCCCTGCGTTCGCAAAAAGTAACATTAATGATTGCAATCTTTTAAGTTAAAATCACCCTAAATCTCAAACCATAAAAGGCATCTATCGTCCAACCTATCGTCATCTACGTTAAAACCTATCCTGTGGGCACCTATCGTCATCTACGTTAAAACCTATCCTGTCGGCACCTATCATCATCTACGTTAAAACCTATCCTGTCGGCACCTATCGTCATCTACGT
>JAHWFP010249407.1:21951-48435 GCA_023313725.1 Lithobius niger
AGACACTCTCCAGGTTGTACTTGGTCAGCATACAAAATTTCGTAAATTCGGTTCAGTGGTTTCAACGTGATGCTGCGGCAAAGAAACCCATAATGAATTACTTATAAGGAGCTATACACTCCAACAAGGGAGGCCCTGCATGTTTTACACATTACAAAACCTAACAAAAAAATACACACACAGCCATTCAAATGAAACAAAATTAAAACATAAACCCACAAACACAGACTAAACAAGGCTGAAATAGCAAAAACGCCTGTATAATACACAAATTAACTTCACCTAGACAAGCACTCACAGACATAGGCTCGGACTGGCCATACTGTCATTGTGCCATTGGGACAGGCGCCCTTTGGTTACCACACTTTTGCCGCCCCATGGGCAACCTTCTGTTTTACCCCTCCGCGAAAAAAAAATGAAATCTTTTCCATTGTTGAGCTTTCCTTCAGGCACAAATTCCCCTCTTTCTCCTTACCCATACTTGCATTTTCAACACTCTTGTTAAATTCCTACCCCCCTCCCCCTTCAAAGAAAAAAAAAGACCCATGACTTCCAAGAAAGAAGATCATAAAAAAGCCAATGCTTTAAATATACGGTAATACACGTGTTGACGCTCTTCGAAGCCAGTAGAATATTAAAATTAAGCAAAGGCTCCTGGGCTCTTCCCAGGACAATGCTTGGGGGAGATTAGAGCGCTCTCCAGACCCGTCAGACTTGAATTCCTTGTAAAATGCGTGGCGCCCTTCCCCCTTCATTTCTCTAAATGGCACAGGCGCCCTTTGCTACCCAGTCCAACTCTATGACAATTCACACACAAATTGCGTTCACTTTCCGATATTACCAAGGAATAAAAACAAGTCGTTTTTTGTTCAGTTAATTAAGTTAATCATGCTTCATACCTTCACTTCTCAAGCGCTGTAGCCTCCTTCACCGTGTACTTCGTATTTTTACGATTCGTTTGTGTAGTTTTCGAATGGCTGAATGCTGTGGAGCAAGTGGAGTCTTCAAATGCGTACACGGCAGTTTCAAATCCATTGAGAAACTAAGAGCCTCGCATCTTCCTTCGTCACCTCTGAATTCTTGCAGTATATATAAAAAAAAAACTTATCGAATTTGTCAACAGTGACATAAAATATTAATATAACATGGCGTGTGATGGCTGAAATGCCAGCAGATCAATTTTCTAACCATTTATGGTGTCGTTAACGCTGGAGCCTATTTGCGGTTGATTACACTTGCACCATATTTCATACGGTACAATTTATGTCATATTGATTCCAACATTTTTTTTTCAAAATTAAAAGTTCTGCGTTGATTTTTTAACTCTCTGACTAGCTGCGACATCCAGGTATCAAGTTAACACCAAGAAATGCAACCGTAACATTTTTTATTCAGTTTTAGTTTTTTTTTGTCAGTTCAAAGCAAACAGTAATTAACCGTTTCAAAAGAATTAAATTAAATAGACGTTGTCGGCCAATAAGCTTACAGCTTTTAAGGGCCCTAGTGGCAGATGCTACGTGGAAGGTCTTACCCCCATCAGGAACAGTTGTTTTTTGCCGCAAGAGGGAGGAAACCGGAGTACCCAGAGGAAACCCTTGTGCAGTGGGCGGGAGGTAAAGCAACCGGAGAAAAACCGAGCATATACACTTCCGTTCGCCAGGATCGAACCCGGGTCTGTAAGACGCAAGAGATGTACAGCTGGGACCAAGACGCCTATCGAATCTGACGCCCTAGAGCTTGCAGCTATCCGTGAAGATAGGCGTGATGTCATTGTTGGCCTAAACTGACGTGGGTTCTGAAATAACTCCCAGTTTCATACCATCGACCATTAAATGAAAACATTTGCCAGACCTGCAACAGATATGCAGCTGCCCATGGTTCCCAAAAGAGGCTAGGCTGTTTTAAGGGGCTGATCTAGACACACGCTAGTGTGTCGCCGCCAAGTAACAGTAGATTATCCCATTGTAGACATCCGATTGTAAAAAATTAATTGTTAATGATAAAAAGGCGGCTCACTAGCAGACATGTGTCTGTTAACTGTAAGCAACTGAAACAATATTTTGGTATGTTGAGGATAAATCCCAATGTCACAGAAATGTTTCAAATTGTGGAAAATGTAAGGGGAAGGGTCAGAGATTAAGAAAAACTAAAATTTAAAGGATGAGTGTCCACCAATCATAGAGAAAAAGAAGCGTCAATAACGTTGTTTTTATGTTACTGTCTAGCTAGCTAGCTAGCTGGCTAGCTAGCTAATAAGATTTTTCCCATGTTAAATCCGATAGACTTTTTGCTCATGGCTAGCGCAAAATTGCGAAGACCTACGTACCTGAAGTTTTGCACACGGATGCATGGTGATCTGAGGATGGTCCTTTTGTTGGTTTGGGGGTTGTAGGGGTCAGGACAAATGCTTGGGAGGGTTTTGAAATTTACCACCGGAGAATTTAAATTTCGTTTCTTTTCCAAGTTGCAACCAAAGATTTTAAGCAACAATGGATTGAACAATCAAGACTGGTCCTTAGATTTATTGTAAAAGCCTGGACGAACTAAAAACTGAACTGTAACGAAGGACAAAATAAAGAAACATTAACGTTGCCGTGAATTGCGTAAGAATAAAGGGATGCACGTTACATGATGGTTACGCAACAATACGAGCATACACGAACTAAGGGTTTTTTTTTGTTAATAACCCCAAAAACAAAATGCTTCGCGTTCTGCTGTGTTAGTAACAGAGACCTTCGGGGGTTTCTGCATGACTAAATGTGAACGAAATCTTGAAAAATTAAGGGGAAGTTGCAGGGATAAACAAAACAACTGAAGGGGATGCGCTGATTGAGTGAGCGAAGTGAACGAAATCAGCGATTGTTAGTCAGTGTGTGCAAAAATGAGATTGAAGCATCATAAGCAGACGGTGTAACCTTATGTACGTTCACAGTCCTATGAAAGTTGTGATATCCACCCAAAACCAAAACTGGTAGAAAAACCAGCCAAGTTTCCAAAAACGGTCGGCCTTTGAAGGCAGTGGTATCATACCACCAAGGAAAGGCCGCCAAGGTTAATCCTATTAGCCAAGTTAATCGCACCGAATAATACTTTGAACGTTAAATGAAAACTTGAAGATTGCTACCACTAGTAGCAATCTTCTAGTTTTCATTTAACTTTCGAACTATTAGTATGTGCGATTAACTTGGCTAATAGGATTAACCTTGGCGGCCTTTCCTTGGTGGAATGATACCACTGCCTTCAAAGGCCGACCGTTTTTGGAAATTTGGCGGGTTTTTCTACCAGTTTTGGTTTTGGGTGGATGAAAAATCTCTCCCTATATGACGACAGCTGGAGGAAGCAAACACAACACTGCATGGTGTCACTTAACAATGGCAAGAAAGCAAACCAATACCTTAAAGCTGCACAAAAAAATGGGATCTTACACTGTGAAGGGAAAACGCCACAAGCCCCACGTACGTCAATTGGATCGTTACCTATAGGATTAACAAGTGGCAACGAAACAAAAAGAATTTGATCAATGGAGAAGGAAGGGAAAGTAGGAAATCCGTGCCTATAGCACCAGCAAAGGAAACCTGACGAGCACAGAATGAGCAAGACCCAAACCTCTCTGACTTACAGGTTGTATCAGACGTTCAAAAGCAACCTAATGTTTACCTCACCAAACAAACGTAACAAGCAGATCAATGCCAAGACTCTATCATAGTTTCAGGAATATGTACATGTACACATTGAAAAACGTGAAGCAACATGGAAACAACAAAATCATTTATAATACGCGCCCTAGACCTCAAATATGCCAGCAAGATGGGGTGGCACCACGCTGAAAGGACCCGACAGAGTTTACCAGCAACATAAGAGTGATTACCAAGTAGTATATCAAGATGTTTCATCCCATTGCTGCTCTATGAGAAACCAAGTGGGGAGTCGGATCGGCTTTTTCGTGAGTAATGTCACAAACGTCTGGATTTTGTGATCATTTATGAAAGCCCCAAAAGTCCTCCGTTATTCAACCACAGATCGTTGCAAAGCGTGAAAACGCTCTTCACGGTCTATAGCAATAACAACACCATTTGAATAATTACTATTATTATAGAGCAGTGACATTTGCTGCCACGTTGGCACCAGTATGGGTTTTGGAGGGCATAACTACAAGGTGCACTAAATAAAAATGGAGGGAAAAACAATGGAAGAGCGGATTTCTTAGGCTTAAAATTACGTGGTTTTCTCCAACAACAAAAATCGCGCGTTTTAGGTCTAGAAATCACTCTCCACAGCATCGGCTTCAGTATGACGCCCTTCTGTTTCTCTCTGCAGTGCCCCTTGCAGCTAACCCATTAAGGCTCCAGCATAGAGTTATATACAATTATACTAACTTGTGTCACTGCTCTATTAGCGGCCCCATCGGATCCTGGAACAGGAAATCCATTCAGACCAGTATACAGTGTGAAAGGAGCATGAGGATGTTCGAGTGTAATGCTATACAGAGTCCCAGAAAGGGAACAACTCTGCCGAATCTATTAAGGAACAGGAGCTGCCAAAATAAAATTACAACGTGCCAAACACTGCGCACCAGAAGACAACCGCTTACCTGCTAATGGTAACTGATGGAAGGCCCATTGCCTTAAGCACAACAAAGAAACAACCATGGCTGACATTGTCAAACACTTTTCTTTGATCTAATATCACTACAGCCAATGGCAGACTGTCCTTGTTAGAGCATTCGATAACCTTGACAAAAAGAACGGGATCATAGATATGCCTACCTGATATACAGTAGGATGGTGCCATTTTATTCAGTAGGATTGATTGGAACCAAAAAGACTTCGCAATACTGATTTCAAAGGCTAGGAAGGAACAAAGATATTAGCACATAAGCGAAATAGGATGCAAATTTTGTAGAGCAGTCAAATCACCCTTTTTTCTGGAAGTAAGCATAGCGTGGCACGTTGCCTTGACAAAGGAAGCTCACCAATACAGAGCGCGCTGACGTAAACCAAGTCTGGAATTAAAAAAAAAAAAACGTTGATTTGCGATTGTGTAACGTTGCTGTAGAAACACCCCAAGACTGGGTAAAATAAGATTATAAAATATAAAGTCACTTTACAAGATGGCGGTTTATGTATAACCTAGAAGCTGTCAGCTCCAGGATTTCTTTGATTATTTTTATTGTGAGCTAGGCTAAAATGTAACTATTTAGGTGAAAATTTAAAGCTGATGCATTCATGTCCCTTGCGATTTTTTTGCCCAATCAGGGGGTGCTTCTACACTAATATTCTTAAAAGCTGCAAAAAATTCTAGTTTACGCCCATTATCGATAGTTGCCTTGATAGAAAAAGGTCTGCGAGAGCACCACTACAGTCAGCCAGGCACGAAATATCCCCAATTGCAAAATCACCCTTTTCGTCACTGGCTGTCATCCCCTGAAAGGTGAAGAGCAAGAACCAGCAACACAAGACACCATGACATCAGGTTTGTTGTGATAGTTTTATCAGGCAACCGAAGAGAGCCCGTAGAACACGTCACTGCCTGTTGATGCTCTAAATTAGCAGCTTTAGCACACCTCAAATCGAAAGCAATAAAACAAGACGAGACTGAACAAATGGAGCTGTGGATTTTTGTATCCAGGTGACTGCACAACTCTGCCTTCTTCACATCAAGAAGCAAAGTGTTCGAAGCTAACAAAGCGATGCTACCAATGCAAAACAAAAATTTCCTGTTCTAAAAATATGAAAAACTGTCCGCAAAGACTGCCACCATGCCCAACCATATTCAATACTGGACAAATGACGAAATTTAGCCTTACCAAGCTGTCACCAAAAGGGTTTCCAAACCCGGCCCTGAATACCAATCCCGGGTTTTCGGGTTTGAAAAATGTAAAACACGAATTTTTTCGGGTACCCGGGTTTTACACAAAACTGAACAAAATACAACGCGAGTTCATAAGTCTCACTTTGCAAAATTACTAATATTTCATTAAAAAAAATTAGGATTGGAATAGTAAATATAGTATAGGATCGCTTCAAGATAAAAGAAGGCTACAAGAAAGTGTGTAAAAAGTTAACAAATGTTGATAGTTAACTTCAACATTTATTAATTTTTTACACACTTTTTGAAAATTTCTTGAACTTCTTAAACAAATTCTGTACTATTATGTTTACTGTTCCAACCTTAACTCGTTAACTATTTTTGTAAGTAGGACTTCACGAAGCATAAGACAGCTAAGAAACTGATTGCCCGGTCTTCATCGGATTTTAACGCAAAAAGTTTCAGTCGAACGAAAAACGGCTACAGATTTGCTTTCGCGTATGTAGCCCGAACAGGAAGAAAAGCAACAACGATGGTTGCTATGACAATCGGGGAATAAGAAGGCTTTCCTGCAGCGGAACTCCTGTAAGTCCCGTCATCGGCCGGTAGCCAAGCAGATCTCGCAGCGTAGATCATAATGCTGCTCATAATGCAGTGAAAATGCGAAATAAATATAGCGAATTAAAGAATGAAGCAGAAATGCTCCATAATGGAGGTGAAATGGAGCCTCTATTCACCACAATATTAAACCCAAAAAACCAAGATTTTTACCTCTGTCATACCCGGGATTATAAGGGCTATAATCGTAGTCACCTGCAACTCAAATGCTGCGAATGTTGATACCACATAACCCAAAAATTGCGAATACGTAAGATGAATACGTATTCGTATTCGTAAGATGAATACGTAAGATGAATACGTATTCGCGAAAATTGTGAATACGTAAGATTGCCTTGAGGCAATGCAACTGAGACACGGATTGCACAACACGCATTTATGATCTGAGAAAGATACTGCAATGTGTCTGGCAAAACGAAGAAGATTTACTCTAAGAGTGAGGAGGTAGAAACGATCAAGCCATGCACCCTGGTTAAGGCGGTACCTGCACCATGCAAAAGATACGTCAGTCATGCAACACCCTCCAAACTTCAGTGAGACCAGACGATAAAAAAAATGATTGAAGGCCATCACCATGATGATGATAGATTTCCAGAGGATTCTATGATTCAAGCTGAGCTTCAAAATACAAATATAAATGTCACCACCCAATCCAACAACATCAGAAACCAGAGTGGCCAGCTTTAAACTTACTGTAATGTTGTTAATAGAAGTTTACATTTCTAGAAATAAATAAAATTTGAATACGCAATTTCTTCTTTTTTGATCGTGAGACTCTATCTGGCACATAAAAAGGATGTGCATGTGGAAACTAGATTCTGACCGGATGGTTGGATCCTTGGGGATCCCAACATTTTTATGCATTTTAACATGTTTGTTGCAAGTTAACAATTTATTTCGTCATTATTCTTTTGAGTTTTATTCATCGACGGAGAGTTATGTGGATGTGAAGTTTGGACTTTGCCGTTGTATCTTTTAATGTCTCACCAATTACTGACGTGGTCGTTTTGCTCCGTCAACGTTATCAAGTGCATGGATCATAACTTCAGGAAAACTTCATGCTTCAGTTTCGCAATGGACATTGTAAGTTTGGAAATTTTTATATCTTCATTTGAATTGAATTTTAACGTTGAAGTTTTTTCCCATTAGAAGTTAACAGGTAGTTTCCCCAGGTTACCAGGTTACCAGGTTAACAGGTAGTCTTTGTTGTACAAGAGTTAACCCAACCATCGTAGCACAATAAGACACGAAAATTGGTTTGAGAAGAGGACCCTTCTTGATGGTGTGTTTTGAAGACCTACTCACGCACTAATGTTAAACTTACTCATCGCCAATTGTTGATATACCCATGCCTTCATCAACTTCTATAAAAAAAAACTTCTACATAAAAAGTTCCGCAAAAAGTTCCATAAAAAGTTCCATAAAAAATTCCATAAAAAGTTGAGTAACAGACTAGTATTAGGGTGGTTTCCTATCGTTTGACCGAGCACAGAAACTCGCCTCGACCACCCTTGGAACTAAAGCACCAATTATTGCCTGTAGTGTCCATCTGCAAACCTAGATGGTGCCACACAATTTGTGCTTGGTGTTAAGATCACATTCGTTAGATGTGGGGGTCTTGCTTTCAGCATCAAGACATCTGCTTCAAGAACATCAGCTTTTAAAATTTCAGTAGTAGTTCCAGCTTGTTCGTTCCGAACGGGACTTTGTGTACTTGCTTCCACGCAAAAATTTTGGAAGCTTGAATACCTGACGTTTAACGAATTGCAGCAATCCTATAATTTGTAAAGCTTAACAGGGAAACGGAGAATTTGCATTTCCTGTTTTTAAATGGTATTTAACTGCATCAATAATTGTAGATGTAATAATTTAACTTAACGTTTTCCTTTTGTCATAAACTAATTCTTTTGGGGGTTCAAACCGATTTAGAACTAAACCTAACAATCAACCTTACAAAATACGATCCTGTCTTGAACCGTGAAGAATTACAGTATGTAGTGTTATAAAAATTTGGTTATAAAAAGAAATGCTCTCTTTCTCCCCCCCCCCCCTCCCAAAAAAAGAGAGAAAAGGTATTTTTTTCTCCTTTTGAATTGAATTTACAAAGTCGGTTGGATTTTGACAGTCAGTTTTCGTTTAAGAGCAGGGGAAAAGTGCAGTTTCAAACTGGTACAAAAGATCTGATTTTTTTCTGTGGAATGCAAGATTTCTTTTTGGAGGGTTCAGGATTAGACATTTTTTAGAATTTTTAAGCAAGTGCAGTTTGTAGGGTTAAGCCATAGAATCATATCAAAATAAAGTTCCCCAGCCCCTAGACCTGTTAGGTTTATATGGAGATAGTCATGTAGAACAGTTTTTTTTTTTTAGTGCTAGTTCGAGAAATGCAAGTGAATAGGTTTGAGGCAGCACATATAATTTATCATTTCCTCTCTTTGTTTTCATGCAAAATATCGCTGCTAGGAATGCAACCAGTGTTAAACCTGGCGGAAGACCAGGAAGTGGTTATAATTCCTAAGGATAAGTGCTTCAAATTACTGGATACATGTGCAAAATCTAAGTCTCGCAGGACTAAGGAAGACACCCCGAAAGTCTGGATTCACAGGTGCTTCATGATAGCCAAATCAAATTTTTTTTTTTACTAAATTGCAAAACGTAATGACTACCAGGCAGATACGGAGAGAGATTTGGTTGAAAATTAGGTTATTAATCGCTGAACGGGACAAGCATTAGATTGGGTTAAAAACGGGTGCGTAATGAAAACTGACAAGATTTTGAAATGTAGTTTGAAGAGCGATTTATATCGGTATCCTCTCAGGAGGAATTGAGAGATAAAATCTATTAAAGGAAAATGGCGGCAGATGAATCACCAGCGGCGTTCATTAACGACACCACAAGAATAAATTCACAATTGCTTGAACGGATAGATTCTGAGGAGATTATACGATTATACGATTTATGCGCAGGAATTTGATTCCAAAATTAGCAGCCATGGTATGTAACAATCGGTATGAATCGGTCTTTCGGCTGCGTACGAATGCTGAATGCACCCTGCGGTACACGAATTTAGCAACTAATAAATATGTGACTCAGTCAAGAGGGTCAGGTGTGAATGCAGGGGGGGGGGGGGGCAGGTTCATAGTGCACGTTTTGATAAATTGCCACACATAAAGCATTTCATATGCCTAACATTTGGGCATTATGCCAATGAATGTAGAAAAGGGATGGTCCCATCGTACAATTTTGCTACTCTCCCAATGCACTTCCGAGTTTTTTCAGAGTAAACAAACGAGAGGATATAAGCATTTGTGAAGCGTGTATGGTTAAACAAACTCAACTAATTAATAAATTAAATATTACCTTTTACTCAAATTATCAGTAACATACGACATAAAGGATTCACGCGTAACTGGGACAAATAAGATGAAACTAAAAGATATGCATGGAATTATGATTTACAATGTACACAGTATGCTAAACTGCTATATGATGATGATGATGATAGTGAAGGCTCATTTCATGTCCTTCTTACCGGGGGGCACGGAGGAAGTGTAGCTGGCGTGCGTAAATCATGTTCGCTTTGATCTGGTATGAGATACTTTGAAAGCGAAAAAATTAAAATAACTCATAAAATCAAGATATCAACTAGTACGCTACACATTTTGTTTTCTTATTAAACTAGCTGTACCCCCGGTGTAACATACGCCGGCTAGCTGGTTCCCATATACCTGAGCGTAACATTGTAGAGGGCCCCCGCTTTCCCCTATTGTGTGGTCTGAGTGTGTGGTCCCATCTCTGCTCCCTCTTTGAACCCCTGCTGATTTGTGTTATGGAAGTAATTGTTTATTTTCAATGGAGGACGTTTCTCTGTTCTGATACCAAGCCCAACAAACCCAACAACGGTTGTCATGCAGTGATTGTTACTCAACCAACTTTGAAACTCTTCCAAGTCGGCTCTTAAGAGCTAGCTTTATCAATGCAATATGTCGATTGTTATAGGCCACATCCATTTGTTTGACATTGTCATTCGCTCGCCCTCTTTCATTATACACCTTCTTTCATTGTAGTGTATAATACTGATGAATTTGCTTGCCCAACCTAAGCGTATTATATATCATATCAAAAACCAAAACTGGTAAAAGGGGCCGCCAAGTTCCGAATGGTTCGGCCCTTCAAAGGAGTGATATCAACACACCAAAACATTCGCCAAGTTAATCGCACCGCTTAATAATTCGAAGGTTAAATAAAAACTAGAACATTGCTACTTTCGGTAGCAATGTTCAAGTTTTCATTTAACGTCTAAAGTATTATTCGGTGTGATTAAATTGGCGAATGTTTTGGTGTGTTGATATCACTCCTTTGAAGGGTCGAACCATTCAGAACTTGGTGGCCCCTTTTACCAGTTTTGGTTTTTGATATGATATTACTCCTTTTTTTTTAAATTGTGTATTGACTCAACTCCACTACCGTGCAGATGAGTAATAAAGTGCCACATAAAAAAGAAATTGGTTTTCAACAATATGCTATTACCTTTTGCCTATAGGCCGATCCATTCTCAACTTAGTCACCTCTTTATTGGCTTTTGGTTTGGTTTTAATTTTGTTGTAAGTTGTTTGTATTTAGTTAGTTTTGGGGTGTTGATATCACTCCTTTGAAGGGCCGAACACTCTCAACTTGGTGGTCTCTTCACCAGTTTTTGGCTTTGTTTATTTTGCTTTGTTTTTACACTTGGTGAATTGGACGTGAATACAATTTCTTTGCAACGTTGTTTAGATTTATCGTGATACACTAGTGTGTGTCTAAGCACGCACGTCAGTATACACGTTCTCATTGTCGGAACTTTGGCCGTCCAATGAGAGACGATGCCGACAATACTAACAATGGTTATAACAATATTTTCGTACTTACGCGCCCTCCCACGCCATCCCTTTTACGCCCCCAGGCTCCAAACCATAAAAGGTACGCAGTTCGTATTGTAGTGCACCCATTCCTCCAATTTCATAGCTGGAAGCCTTCCCGTTATCTGGGAATCGATGAATAATCACCCTATGGGAATTAACATGGGGATGAGCGGACTAGCTAGCTAGTTAGTAACACATTTTCAACGTTATTGAGGGGCAGATTTTGCATTGAAAGCAGCATAGCTGGCAATCAAATAAGAGTTAATTTTTGTCAGGTGGGTCATTGTTCTCGATTTCAACACAATTTAAGCTTTTGTACCGCCTTATTATTTTCCCCCAAGTACCTGAAATGTGCCCAACTATGCTTCAAGATATAAGACACTGACGCTATGACGTCGCGCTACAATGGTTTACAACCTCGACAATTGAATTAATGTGATGTTTGTTGTGATGTTTGCTGCCTAACTTGGCGCGACACACTAGCGTGTGTCTAGATATATAGATGTACGATTTTTTTTTCAAAATTAATCTTATTTCTGACTGTAAAATTCAGGGTTCTTTTTAATTTTTGTTGGGAAACGTCATTACAGCTTTTCGCAGAATCTCATTGTTAAGTGAATCTGAATATCTGCTTTGTACCTACTTCTACAAGTTTTATTTCTTCGTACGTGTTTGGCATCAAAGAGCACAAAATACAGACACATTGAAGACATATATGATAAAAATTAAATAAAAATAAGACATCATATGTTCTAAACAGCAGTTTCGATTGAACATTTAAAATCGTTTGTGGTGCCATGTTCATCAAAATCGTGGATACTTCCTCACAGCTACTACCCAGGGTTTTTTTTTTTTACATAGACGAATAATATATATTATGACAAAAGAAAAATGTAAAAGACTTTTTTTTTATTTAATTGAATTGATAAATTCTTTTATTTAAATAGAAACGAGGCAGGAGAGCCTGCACGTGTCTGCAACCTGGGATACAAAGTTCATTGTAAAGTTCATGACATATTCAAGAGTGTGTACATCAGATACATTATACTAATATTCAAAGTTGATACTAGTCAATAATACAAATAATAATGAAAAATCAATATAAAAATCAGTATAAAAATCAATACACTGATCCATACACACGTACTATCAGTAAAAATTACTCTCTTGTCCATACAGTGATGCTAATCATAAAAGCAAAAAAATTAAGAAATTTTGTGGTTATCACCAAACATTTCTTCGATGAAACGTTTTAGAAAACTTCAATGCCAAAAATCCACAGAGAAATCCAAAGATAAAGTTATATATTCCTGCTTGGAGAAAACAACCACGGTAAAAGAAACAGACCTATTACATACGTAAAAGTAATAATAAGTTACCAAATAATATTCTGCAAATCAGAAACTATAATCGGCTTAAAATTGAGATTAACAGTTTTTTAGAAAAAAAAACAGGAAATTTTTGCTTTTAGTTACTTTTTTTAGTTCCGAAAAGAACTTTCACAACCTTGTTTGAATTCTTTTAATTAAATTTCCATTCTTAAAGCCACAGCCATATCTGAAATGAGATTCAGATAAGATATAACAGATAGCATAATAGACCATTCCCTGTTTAAAATTCTTGGTGTAAAATTCATCACTAATTTGTCTGCTTTCTTGCTGGCCTACATAAGCAAGAGTGTTGGACGCAATCACGCTGAGCGTATTGAGTCTGTCCAAGGATCTTTTGTGGCAGGGAGGAACAATTGTTTAATGGGCGAAGCTATTGGCAGACAAATTCAACCAATACACAGTGAAAGATGGTTTTCCCATAGTTTCAAACCTTTGGTTATGTTAGACAATTTTACCATAGTAACCGTGCTTTAAAAGAAAATATAAGTGAGTAAATTATGCTATAACCATGGATTATAGCTGTGGCTTATTTTATCATGAAAAATTGAAACAATCACGTAATGTTTACTCGCATTGACATTCATAGTCACTAGTTGTTTCATAGCACAAATGGTAATCATCAGAACATCTATTCGTTGAAATAACAGAAGAAATCAGCTTGACTCTTAAGGCTAATTCAAGATGGTGGAGTATTTATTATAACTACTACTACAGTAGGCTTAGAATCTGAATTCAATGGAGGCAGAAGAGAGTGAGATTAAATCAACAAAATTAAAATAAGACAACAAAAACGAGTATGTTTAAATAAAACAATACGAAACAACTGAAATTAGTCCAATAATGATAGAACAATAATGAGAACAATGAAGATGGAAATAATAAGGGTTAAACAATGCTTATTCGTCAAAATAAAGATACTTGAATGAGAGCAATCGATAAGAGCAGCTATGAACAATACATAAAGAATTCGATTGTGGTGTAAGTAATTGTTACAAACGATTGTAATAACATTTCAGTTAAGAAAAAAAGGACTAGTGGCAAGATTAAAATGACAGTATTTGGAAAAGAAATTTTGAGAGGCACAAACGAATGTTAGGGTATAAACATGGAAGGACGGTGGTAATATTTCTTCTACATGCCCCCTCCACGCCCAATGTAGAGTGAAGTGAATCCTAAAGATTAGTATTATAACATTAAAATCATCACTCAAAAAAGGATAATAGTAAATTAGCATCTTCACGCTGACCTAGGTGAGAATTAAATTAGTGAAAAAAGTATCGTGGAAGATTTATAATAATAAAGCATTTAAATTCAGGACTAAGTCCTTGTAATCTATTCGATCTGCAACGTTCAGTTGCAGCGGCCTGAGCTATTTGTTGTTGTGTTGGAAGCGTATGCGGACGCCTCTGCAGTGGACCAGAATGGATCGAATATGTCGTCTGCGTGACCTTCCCTTAGAATAGTCAGAGAGGGAGTACTAGTACCATGTTCTTCACTCAAAGATTATTTACCGAGGGGAACTAAACTACTAGTTCTAAAGAAATATTTGTAGAAGATGTAGGAATTACGGGGTTATTTGGTTCTTCCGACGTGATTGGATCATGGACCCCTATCGAGAGATTGACAATGTCTTCACTTTGTGTACGACTTATAGTAGAAGTAGAATGAAAAGACTGTACAAAACCACCTGGAGTAACAAGTATAGAGGGTGGATCTGCTTCTCTACCAGAATCACTGCTAGCCTGATTCGACTCAAACAAAAATTAATTCCACATTGGGTTGATCAAATATGCTAAATGCATTACAGTGGAAAGATTTGCTGGCATTAACATCCTCTAAAAATGTGATGTCTGTTGAGACTTCAAGTTTCCCATTAAATCAGTCAAAGAATTTATAGGCTCTCCTATCATTAAATCCCAGAAAATCGACAGGGAATCATGGGTCCAAACTTATGTGTATGTAATAGAGGGTGTATAAATACATTTGCTGAGCATCCAAAACTTGTTGACATCGCGTACTTGCCCTGACCAAGCCTGGAGTGGAGACATCTCATCTAGCAAACCACTCGCTATAGTGGCATGGCTTCTAGACAGGCACTACCTCAATAACATTATGGGAGGTTTGCATCTTCTAACAATGCTTAGCCTATGGCAGTGCTTAATTTCTAATTAGTCAAGTACCGGTACTGTCACTTGTTTGCAGAGGTAGGAAGGGACGGTCATTTACATCCCATCGAAACCACAGCTATAGGAGATTGGGGGAGAGCTGCTGGCTCCCATAGCAGGATTCGGGGCGGAGCCCGGAAGCTTTAACGTTTTTACCTATTTCAACACTTATTCTGGTTTCTAGAAGGTACCTGTTTTGGAGATTTTACCGCTCTTATTTTTTATTCATTTTGGGGGAACAAAATAATATCCCAACTTGCCCATTCCCCGGATGTGCCGGGGGGAGGGGGTGGGGGAAGTGACTCCCCCTCCCCCAATAAAAAAAAATGTACGTACCGTTTTACCGGATTCAAGTTAGGACTGACACAGAAAAACAGCCACTCAAATACAGCAAAATAATGAAAAAGACATATAGGCCTAATTTCGAATAATAACTTTCAACGTTTTTTATTGTTGATCTTATTTTATTTTTATTATCGTTATAACACTTATAAAATGCCAAAAGGTATTATCAACAAAAATATTTGCAACACCTCCAGCTCCAACGCGATGCTGCGGCATGAGACAAGCAAGAGAAACCTGGAAACTAGGAACTGACTGATAGCGGATCGTGGCCACAGAAAAACTTCACCCATTCTTCCCAAGGGAGAGCCGCTATCAGTCAGTCAGTCATTCGGTCTAAGCAACAACATTTAGTTTTGTTACGATGGTTGAGGTTGTATTAAATCTTATTCACTAAACGGCATAGTGATTTTAATTTGGTTTTAGGGTTGATTGCTTTAATATGAAATTGCGAAAATTTTCGAAAGATGAGATTTTTCAGTACAGGTGAAATGTTTCCCTTAAAAGAACCGGAATGCCATTCCGGACCGTTCCAGCCCAAATTAAGCTCTGGCCTATGGCCTTGCTAGATAGGTGCCCGTATTCACAAACAGTGTTCCCCCGAGGTGCTTCGTAACTGTGCAACCACGCACCTTACCATTATCAAGTAAATATTGTTGTAGTCGAGCATTTTTATAGATAATAGCACCATCTGTTATTAGTTTGAATAAGCTTTGGCCTGTTTTAGTCTGTCGGCATTTTATTTCGTCTATACCTCCATTACTTGACCTTTCTCCGATAAAACATGAGTAACACAGGGTCTGGTATCTATATCTATTACAACAAGTACTTTTCCACCACATTGAATCTACTTTACTAATTATGTACTCATCGGCTGACGAGATAAACATTAGTGAGATTGATTCATGATCTCATACTATTGAATGGCTACTTCGCCGTAATTTTGTTTTCATACAAACATCACAGAAAGGACTAAGTTTACCATTGAGTTGTGGTCCTATGAGGGTCCCACACCTTAACATTCGCTTAATACTTTCTATTGGTATATGCCCAACTCGTCAGTGCAACTTACTAACATTTAAGGTTGTAAAATGTAACTTACAAGTCAAGGAAGAGGAAATAGTACCTAATTATTGTTAGGCAAAGGTGTTAAACTCCAGTTGATCATGATTAAGTGGTGTGCATGAAGCATAAGGAGTAGTAAAAGGGCATATCTGTTCAGCCAAACTTGCATCACAGTGTGTTATGAACTGACTTACGGAGGTGGAAGCATAAGGCAGAATGGGTATCACCTGATTTGGTTGAACATAATAGCAGTGAAGTGTGCGACAATGTATAATTTCCCATTATAAGCTTGGGTGTTACATTTCTAGTGTCGTTTGCTGAGTCAAGGTTGACTATAGATCTATTTTGGGCCACCTGCCTCCTGCCACCTGCCTCCTTTGCACCACCCTTAATTGCAGCACTGACTTTAATGTCGCCAATTATTCCATTATGCACTAGTTACCATTAGACGTAAAGGCCATTTTCACTCATGGGCATTTCGCCTATAAATATGCTCATAACACTGTCACAGAATTATAAGTGTGGCACCAGATTCGTGAGTGCCACTCCTACAGTGGTGCCACTCATACAATTCTGCTCGGGAATTCTCTTAAAATCTATTACATACTGGTCTTGACCACTTATGGCTTCACGCACATCGGTGCTGTTAATTGTATTATTTAGTCCGTTCGGATGGGTTTACATGGCATAAGCCCTATGCTCTTGACACAAAGAGGCTATGTCATCCGAGTCCATTGTTGATTCGTGAAACCTTTGACGTGAATTTGGTACTACTTGTGTAAATTGTCTGGAGGATGAATGACTTGTTTGGTCATTTACCGTATGATTGCTGGGGTTGTTTTGTCATTGGTTGGGTGTAGTAGAAGCTGCATTCCCACATGTATTGTGTAAATATCCATACCCGAAGCAAAGTGAACAATGGAGGCCATGTGGGTGTTCAGATGGGTCCACTTAGTTGCTATTACGGAAGGCGTGTGTACCCGATTTGTAGTGGATGCAATAGTTAGCATTGCAGACCTGACATTCAATATCATATCATGGTTATCTATGCTGTCTAGTTTGTAGCATTCGGTTCTGTCCTTGCACATGATGCATGAGAAAAGACGAGTTGGGTCTAGCATATCTAGAGTTGTAGTAAGTAACTGTCAGTTTAGATAATGGAAATCCTGATGGGGTTGAAGATGTCTCATTTTATTTGCCTGGAGTTTTGTAGATGTGGATCGTCGCATAGGTAGTTATGGTTTCTGTAAGTAGTAGTACTAAGATTATAGAGGTGTTCCGAATGGGTTTGAAGTTGTTGATGCAACAGGTAAGGTTGATAATCTTGCTGCGAGGTTTTCAGACTGTCAACTAGCTCATCCTGGATAAGTTCTAAAGCAAGATCTCTATCCCTCTGAGTAGTGTCTCTCTGACGATTTATAACGACAGATGTTGAAGACCTCTTAAGAAGGATTTGCACACCTGGACTTCAGTTATTGCACAGCTAGTTCCAGTAATTGCATTAGTGTTCGTCCAAGACGTAATAGGACACTACATCTTCAGTCAGCTGCATGGAAATTCCGGTCAAGTCACATACATGGTGAATCTGGTTAAATCGATTCGTTCTGGCAAAGTCTTGGAAAAGGCATTCCCAGATTCGCCTGGCGTATCATACTACTTGAAATTGTTCATATAGGCTAGGGATCTAGTCTTCACTAACCTTAATTTGAATTGGTTCCACTTTTCCACTTGTTCAGAAGTGGCATTAGCAGGATCAGGGAGATTCCTTCACAGATGTCGATAATCCACCTCTTCGCTTCGGCGAGGCAAAAAATCGTGCCTTCCACAAGTTGACATTTTTGGCACCTGTTAATGTAAGAATTTCCTTATGAGTGTGGGTTTGCAGTATCTAACATACTGAAAGACGAGCTGGTAGTGTGAAGGTGGATGAAACTCCCATGTCTATGCCATGGTGTCTGAATATTCAAAGTAGATATCTTGCTTTCAGTTTCTTGGACTAATTTCAATTGTAGTTAGAAAAATAAAAGAATGAAAGATGAAAAGGGAAAAAGAAGTACTAGGCGGTCAAGGTGCTGTTCTTCCACAGCACCTTGACCAGGTGTGGGAAAAGACTGGTGGGCAGAGTGTAAATTCGATCCAGCATCGGGTCTTCTTACGTCAGTTAATCTAATCATCTTCAAAACGTGTTCACTCCATTGGTTTTTTTCCTAGAGGTCCCGTTGTGAATCTAGTGTGTGACTGTATGGGGTAGAACAAGTTAAGACCATCTGAAACTGCGTGTTTATTCCATGTAAAATATTGATGACAAATACATTTGCATTCATTGAGAAGATCTTGAATGGTTCTCGATTTAACAGCCTGTATCTCTGTGTCTAATTGCCACAAGTCTCACTGTTACTTGTTTTGTCATGAAAAGTTGAAAAATATCACGTAATGTTTACTCACATTGGTGATCACAGTCACTAGTTGTTTCGATACCACAAATGGTAAATTATCAGATGATGCATTTGTTGAAGAACAGAAAAAACCAGCTTGACTCCTAAAACTAATTGGAAGTGGTGGAGGCGTTACAGGCTTAGCATCTGAATACAGTGGAGGCAGAAGAAAGGGCGAGATTGAATCGACAAAATAAAAATAAGACAACAAAAACGAGTACATTTACACAAAACAATATAAAACAATTGAAATTAGTCCAATAAAGACAATAATAAACAATAATCAGAACAATGAAGATGGAAAGAATAAGAGTTAAGCAACTATGTCAAAGCAAAGATACTTGAATTGTAAAGCTCTCGTAAATCTCTACGTAAGGCTTTACAGGGAAAAAAAGAGGTATGGTATAATAATCGTACAGACCGGCATTTATACAACAATTCTAACAGCAGCACATAAATCGTAATCACTAAGCAAAAGAAGGGAGTCTACACAAGATTTCGGTCCAAATATGTTTAATTCAATTATTTAGGATTAAATTGGCTCCCTCTTAATTTCCATTAATTCACTGTAAATTATTTAAAAGCTCTCTTAAATTAAATAAGGAACAAGGGAAATAAGTAAGATCTTTAATAAGATGCGCCCTTGCTTAACACTGGACTGGACTTAGTCCTTAAAGGAGGAAAGCTCCTTGAAAATAATCTAAGTCCACATTCAACCAGAAATTAATTTAAAGTAAAGCTAAACCCTCCCATCTTAAATTTCAGTACCGTTAATTAAGACACTTAAAAAACATGTGAGAGGCACGAAAACCACTCAGGCTTTATAGTTATTACGTAGTAATGTGTCTAAGTCTTCATTCTAGCAGACGAATTCTTCATTCGTGCGGTCAACACATCCAAGTCTCGTTTGTGTGACTTCACATTTCATCGCCCGTTGGCGCATGCGCCCAACAAGCTCAGGCAAGATCGGGATCGGCTCTCACATTCCTTACTACTAGCGAAGAACAGATGCTTTCAAATGAAGTGCGCGCCCCCTAATCTGCTTCTCCCTCCCCACGAGCAACAAGTGAACACTGTCCAATCGCTTATCTGCCTAGCATTTCGGGTTGAGTGGATTACCGCCTAGCTGAACGAACTTTCACGAGCATTGTAGCGGTAACAATCACGATAGCTACTTTCTTGAATACTTTAATTTAATAAATTACGCAGCGATTGAGCTTTGGTTCACGCTGTTATGGTCAGAGCTGTCCAGTCTCGCAGCTGCCATATGTTAGAAGCACAAGCCGGTGCGCACTCGCTAGTATGCTACGATGACGTCATTCCTTCAAGGCCCAAGGTGATGAAGTGTGACGTCAGTACCATGTGAGGAAATCACGTTCATGGAAACATCAAACTTAGATTCTAAATTAACTATTGCCTAATTAATAAGAATGTTGGAAACTTCGCGCAACTTGCATCTTGTTTTTTTCGTACCTAACTTACAATAGTGAAATTTAAGATGGAAGGGTTTAGTTTTCCTTTAACATTGTCAAATGCTGCTGAAGGATTCTGATCCTGAGGGCTCAGTAACTGGTGGCAAGTGGGCTCCAAATAAATTGGGAGAGTTTAATTCTGCAGGGGACCACTATTTACGGCAAAACCTGCATCCTGTTTCTATTGTATTCAGGAATTGTGCAATAGGCGAAGTAGTTTTGGAGAGAGCTGAGTGGCTCTAGGTCGGACCACTGATGTGTACTGAGAATCTGGATAGGAACAGCATCTGGTTCCAATTAGAGTGCATGAGGTAGAAACCAAGTGCACTAAGCTACAGAAGTAAATGTCGTCTGCTAATCGAAGCCATTATTTAATAAATAGTAATAAGAAATGGTCGCTGTAAAAGACTGATGCTGTTAATAAGTTAATGTAATATTGATAGGGATTAATGGGTTGTGTATTGGTATTATTATACAGATACCAATATCGATATCAATACCGATACTGATATATCGGAAAGCGGTGCTTAATGGTGCTGAATTCAAATATATTTATAGAATTGAACTGAATTTGCTTTTAATTGAGCCTAAAGTCCCGATAGTCATACACTCATTTCTAAGCTTAAATCTAAACTAAGAACCTAACAAACAGGAGAACAATATCAGACCACAACAATGCTTGAAAACCACTAAACCACAGTAACATATCCCACTACGAATGGCAAGAACTCCGATGAAGATAGGCTAAATGAACTTCCTTGATACGAAGACACTTGAATGAGAACAAGTGACAAGAGCAGATAAGAACAATTGAGAAAGAAATCGATTGTCATGCACATAATTGTTACAAGCGATTGTAATAATATTTCAGTTGAGAAAAAGGAGTACTGGCTAGATTTAAATTATACTATTTGGAAAAGAACACGTTAGCGGCTCAGAGGACTATTGGGTATAAAAGAGGAAGGAAGGTCTTTTTCTTCCACAAAATATATCAATATAGTAGATTTAATTTAACAAATAACGAACTATAGTTAGACTAGATAAAAATTGGCATTCGTAGATACAAGTTATTGGATTATTGGACTGGAATATTCAACTGGAACCTGTATTTGTTGAATTCCTGTTTTGACAAGTGGAAGAAGTTGAAATTCATAAAATAACTACTGTCTCTAGAAGACCTTTGAAGCAATAATCACCTTCTGTCTTTCTGCTTAAAAATTCTTGCAAATAGTCACAATCCAAGTGATTTGGACTTTTCGTATCTGTGTTTCATAATGATACACAGATTGCAAACAGTGTGAAAAAGTGTGAAAAAGTGTCATGACACTTTCTCTCAAATGCAGATCTAGAATTCCACCAACATCCCCTATAGTCAAAACCAAGAAATAAATACTCGAGTAATACTAAAGCTAATACTCGAGTTAACGTCCTTTTCAACTACTAAGGTGTTCTTGAGATGGAGAGGGACAATTTTGCTATAATATATTTAGCGAAATCACACGAGAAATGAATGCATGGTTGTGGATTTCTGAAATTCAGAAAAATATCGTGGTCTACTACAGTTTTGAGATAGAAAAGTGAGGACTCTGCTACGTTGATGTAGAGATTCTTGTTGCATAGAAGACCCAGCATTCATTAACAGCCTTCTGGATTTCCGATTGACAATTTCCTATTACTAAATATTTTTTTTCTGCATACATACGTTTTAGGCCTTGCACGTCTGTTTTGCATAATTGATCCCAAAGTGTCAAAAAGCGTCATGACACATACTCCCAAATACAGGCCTAGAATTCCACCAATATCTCCTAGTAGAGAAAGGAACGAGTACGAGTATGCTTCTGAAATACGTTCGGTAATGTCGTTGTCTACTTCAATTTTGAGATGGAAAAATGAGTACTTTGGCACATCGATGTAGAGATTCTTGGTGTATAAAAATTGATGGCAGCTTCGCTTGCATTTGCAGTCAGCCAATTCAATCTTTTTGTACACTGAAAGTGTTTTGACGTAAGCTTTACCTGCTGACGAAAATGTCTTACAAGGTGGCAGAGATGAGTTTATCATGTAAGGAAGTCTGAAACGAAACCGAAAGAAAAAGTTGTGGAAAAACAAAATCAAGTTATTTATGTACAGGATTGCTTTATATATTTTATGTGACAACAGTTGCCAGCTAGCCAATAATTTGAACAAGGGAGAGTTTGCAACTCCAGAAACTTCCTATACAAACGTACTAGGGAGAGTAAGTAGTTCTGCTAATCACATATAGAGAGCACCAGGTATTTGTTATTGTTGTGATGGTGAAATCACTCTGTGTCATAAGGAAAAATTACTAAGAATATTTGACTTACCTTGGCTCTTCTGGTTACCTACTGATTTCTCGCTAAATGCTCATTAACGTAAATTAACCAAAAAGAGAATCACTCTCAAATACCTCATTGCACTTGGCATGACCCAGTGAGATCCATATGGTACTACTGAGATGGACTATAGTGCCATAGGAAAAAGCAGTTCCTATTATTTCTACTTTGACAAAGAAGTTAAAAGACAACAAGTTACATGAAAAGTGTCGACTGCTCATCCATAGCACCATAGCATCCATGTTGTAACGCTCGCAATTTATTCCATCTTGTCACAAGGCTGTCTGGGAAAGAAACTGCAGGTTTCATTTCCCAGCTCCAGGTAAGTTCAATCAACGTAGTCATTCAACATTCAACAAAGCATATTCCTACCAAGTAACCAGTTTGTGTTCGAACTGTTGAACAATTTAGAGGTTATAAGCCAATATTATTTATATCAAATGGTATAAACCTAGTAAACACATCATTCAACTTTATTTCAAAGAGTATTCCTACCAAACCTGAATGTTCATAACCAGTTTGTGTTCACACTGATGAACGATTGAGAAGCTATGAGAAAAAATTGTTTTTGGAAGGCCTTTTGGATTTATAACTACTGGTACACATATCGCCCAACTTTATTTCAAAGAGTACTGCTACCAAATATGAATATTCATAACCAGTTTGTGTTCACACTGATGAACAATTTAGAAGTTATACCCAAAATTGTTTTGAGATAGGATTATGGATTACATCAACTAGTATAAACCCAAGTACATACATTGTTCAGCTTTATTTCAAAAAGTATTCCTACCAAATATGAATATTAGTAACCAGTTTGTGTTCAACTTGACGAAAAATTAAGAAGTTACAAGACAAAAATTGCTTTTGGACGGCTATTTGAATTTATATCAACTGCTGTAAAATCTAGTGCATATTGTTCAGCTTTATATCAAAGAGTGAACCTACCAAGTCTGAATTTTCTAACCAGTTTGTGCTCAAAGAGATGAACTATTTAGAACTTAAAAGCCAAAGAATTGTTTTTTGGACGGGAGTGTAGATTTATATCAACTGGTATTAAACCTAGTACACACATCGTTCAGCTACATCTCAAAGAGTATTCCTCCCAAATCTAAATCTTTGTAACCAGTTTGTGCTCAAAGAGGTGAACGATTTAGAAGTATAAGCCAAAAATTGTTTTTTGGACGGGATTTTAGGTTTATATCAACTGGCATAAAACCTAGTACACACGTCATTCAGCTTCATTTCAAAGAGTATTCCTACAAAATCTGAATATTCATGATCAGTTTGTGCTCAAATGGATGAACAATTTAGAAGTTAAAAGCCAAACAATTGTTTTTTGGACGGGATTTTAGATTTATATCAACTGGTATAAAACCTAGTACACACATAGTTCAGATATATTTCAAGGAGTATTCCTACCAAATCTAAATATTTGTGACCAGTTTGTGCTCAAAGAGATGGACGATTTAATAGTTATAAGCCAAGAATTGTTTTTTGGACGGGATATTAGATTTATCACAACTGGTATAAAACTTAGTACACATGTCGTTGAGCTACATTTCGAAGAGTGTTCATACTAAATCTGAATATTCGTGACCGATTTGTGCTCTTAGAGATGAACGATTTAGAAGTTATAAGCCAAGAATTGTTTTTTGGACGGGGTATTAAATTTATACTAGGAAACAAGCTTTGAGCCTATTGTAGGCAGAGCGAACAGATCTAACTTGTATTTAGTTTTTATTTTAATGACTACACCACATTTTCTAATGCTCCTTAAAAATCTGGGTGCAATACTCACTGGGCTAAGTTGGGCTCTTTGGATTTTTGTACTGCTGCTCTTTACTGTCCTTTTTCTTATTGTAGCTTTTTTTTTTAAATATAGACCTATGCTCCATGTCAAATTATGTTAACAAACTTTCGTTTGCTCCGCATTTAAACGCACCAAATTTTGTTCCAATCAGACCTTTCGTTTGGGCTCCATCCAGCTTACAAAAGTGCAACCACCGAACCAACCAACATTTTGCAATTTGGTGTCCGTTATAGGCTACGCTTTGCTCACTCGCTCTGCCAATCAACTGGTATAAAACGTAGTACACGCATTATTCAGCTACATTTGAAATGGTATTCCTACCAAATCTGTGACCAGTTTGTAACCAGTTTATGTTGAAAGAGATGAATGATTTTGAAGTTATAAGCCAAGAATTGTTTTTGGGAGGAATTTTGGATATATATCAACTAGTATAAAAGCTAGTACACACGTCGTTCAGTTACATTTCAAAGAGTATTCCTACCGAATCTTAAAATTTTGACCAGTTTGTGCTCAACGAGATAAACGATTTTGAAGTTAATAAGCAAACAATTTTTGTTTGGACGGGATTTTGGATTTATACCAACTGGTATAAAACCTAGTATACACGCACATTGTTCAGCCTTATTTTAAAGAGTATCTACATTATTAATACCATAAGTCAGTGAGCTACCATTATCAGCAGCGACAGCAATGCCCTCTGGGGAATATCTTTCGAGTGATACCTTTTGCCACCCGGGTGACGAAATCCATTGATGGGTACATGCCACCGCGTACGCCTAGGGGTTAGACTGGTTGTCTCTTTAGACGAGTTACCAGCCAGTTCCTACCAAATTTCATTAGAATCGATTCATGCGTTTGGCCGCAACTATCGTAAACAGTTCTGTGGACAGCATTTTGGGCTTTATCAACAGGTATAAAAACCAAGTACAGTACATATATGTTATTCTGCTATACTTTAATTTTGGGTGTAACTGCGGAACAACAGAAAAACCAACTGACATGAACACACAGCAAAATGATAAATCTTTGCGTTAATACTGGACTTAGGACCCTGTACTGTGTACTACATAGGACCTTGTATTATCACCTCACTGCTCCATGCTAGCACTGAGTAGATAATTCTTGAAGACGGACTGGGAAATGGTCCAGGCAGCAAAAGAAAAGTTTGCATCACTCCCCACCCACCCTACCAACAAACTGTGCTTGTGGCGTGGTTGGAAGCCAGCTTTCCAGCAAGTTTCTTATTGTGGAGCCTGGTGGGAGTCAGGATCTGAAAGCTATTTGAAAATATGAAGTAGGAAAGTTTGATTTTTGTTTTAATAGTTTTTTTGTTTTTTTTAGGGTTTACCTAAGCATAAAAAACTTTTTTTCGATTGGAATATTAGGTTTCTGTATAGGCCTATCAGTGATGGTGGATCGTTAGACGAACTAATGCGAAAATCAGAAACTTGATTAACACAGTTTATAGAGGTCGAAAACTAACAGGAAAACTTGGTCCTGGTAACGGATGCCGCTTCTCATCCAGGCCAGTCTGCCCCTGTGAATTCCGTTCAGATAATATAATTTTTTGACACTGACATGGTTGCAAATGGCATTCAGTTCACAACTGACTGCAACAGGTTTCTTTTATTGTTTGACATTTGGTGATGTTTTAATTGCAAAGGTTGCAATCATTTGAACCGTAGTTTTTATTAACGCCCTTTGTGAATTTGTCTTCCATAGTTAATGTCGCTTTGTTTTTGTTTAGCATTAACTTTGCACTAGTACTGAGCGAACGGTTTTTGTACACCATTTAGGCTCGCAGATAAATCAAATCAAAATAGACTCACATTGCTTATAATTGTTAGCAGCGTTGTTGAAGACAAAACAACACGAATATTGCTCCCTGAATACAAAGAGCAAAAAGGCAAGGAACATGAATACTGTCGACACAACTGATGTGCCAGTTTTGGTTTTCATCTGTGGGTTTATTTTAATTATAACCTATCGGGGTTCGAAAGTCATAAATATTACATTTTCATAAAATGCTCACAGCCGATGATAATTTGACCAAAATACGTCCCTTTAGCCTTTTGCATGATTTAGCCTTTAGTCTTTTGCATGATTTAGCCTTTAGTCTTTTG
>JAHWFP010249410.1:0-15315 GCA_023313725.1 Lithobius niger
CGCGTCGTTATCCGAACTATAGGAATTGATTTGTTCGAATATGTCGAACGAACATGTTGAAGCGAGGGGTAGCAAGGTAGTATGCGATCCCAAGTTGTCACCTAGCTTGAACGTTCGAACGACCGTTTCTTCTTTGCACATGACTTTTCTTGACTCTTAGTTAGTGAAAGCTCGACCGTTTTCGTGATTTGATTGTGATTAGCTCGTTTTTAACGGCTGCTTTCTCGCTGAATATCCTTAACCAATCTCCTAGCCTGAAGACCAATTGGAGAATCTGGAGACTTGTGTGCGAAGGGGCATTCATTGTATGTGCTGAAACTGCATGTAAAGGTCATCGTGATGTAGTAGGTAGCACTCGATACATTGTATTGTAGTGTGACGTTCAATTACTTTTTCGATCACCTTTTTCTGCTTCCCTCCTTGTAACTGACGTTGACGGTGAGTTGGAGAATGCAATACACCTTCCGTGTGAAAGATTTTTAATTTGTCTAGCTAAAAAAAGTATGTAAGATAAAAGTGAGTAGTGGTTTTTTTTCCCTAGGGATATTCTTTTCCAGCGATGCTTTTTCTGCAGATTTTTTTCCTGTGACATTTTTTCCGGCTACCTATCAACCGACAGTAAGTGAGCTTTCCGGATGTGCGACAGTGTGTCTACAACGACAGTACCACAACTAGGTTTGCCCAAAGAACGGAGCAAAAGCAAAAAGTTGGACTCCTTCTCAACAAGTGCATAATATTGGGGACAAAGGGGCTTCCAACCCGACCAAACAATTGCGGATTTTGCACCAATTGGGCACCTGAATCGTAAATTTTGGGCCCCATCACCTGTGTCCGGGTCCCTTGCATTCTTCGTACCACCCCTAATTGTGGCACTGCACCATGATATTATTTGTGCGTCTCTGGGATCCCGAAACGCAAGCTTTCCGTTACTTGAGAGTGGCAGTGATAATACCAAACTTTCCGTTGTTTCCTTTCATTGAGGAAAATCCGTAGTTGAGTGACTGTCAAATTATCACCACTAAGTCTTTAAAATTGTTTACCATCTTTTTAGATTTGTCAGGGGGCTGTTGTGAGTGGCCCGCATTGTACTGATTTGCACTGATTGTTCAGGTTTTCATGCCTTGTCAAGCAATTAACAAAAAACAAACAAACAAGAAACTATTCGTTACTTATACAACAATAACAACAAATTAGAAAAAAATTACTAATTGCCAATTTTGCTGGTATCAATATGAAAGTTTATTTTTTTGTAAATATATTTTGTTATATAACTTTCAGATTTTCATATGGAAGTGAGTGGAGTGTTTCCACTTAGACTCTGACTACAGAGGTGATACATTATGTCGGCCCACCTCGTGTATATGACTTCATACAAGACTTCAGTAAAACCTAATGGTCGTCGTTAAGGCTGTTGATTAAGTAATGTAACATACACATAAAACGTTCTTAAACGATCCAACAGAATTATAAAAACACATTATTTATAGCACTCGTAATGCAGTGGAGCAGCTCTCCTCCAGCTGATAGCACTAGCATTTTTCAAGTGATGGAGGAAAACTTTTGACGTTGGGAAAAACATGCATCCAGTTGAGAAATTTTTATCGAGGAATTGTATGGCTGCCCGAATTTTCCTTTAATGACCTAGTGGCTTCGTCCAACCATTACGTATGAAAATCCTTTCATGGTGAAACTCGTTTCTTGCCTGGTGAACTTTAATTACCCAAGTAATTTGTGAACCCAATAAACCAAATTACTACAATAGCATTAAAAATGCCAAACTAATTTAATTTATCGTATTGTATTTTTTAGGAATTTTCTTCTGAAACATTCGTTTTCTTCTGCGTTTCTTCTACATCTGTTATTTCCTCAGGCTTATTTCTTTCTTTAGCTCTTTTATCCTCTTTTTAAACATCCCATTTCGCCATGTGTGTTTGCGTGTTCCCACCTTCCTCCTCGCCCCCACCCCGCAGGTTTTTTTTTTGTTTTGTTTAAATCTATTTTTTTTTTTTGTATAGGTTTTGTTTTCCAATGGATATGTTAAAAAGTAGATTATGTAAGCATCTGGATAATTTTAACACTACTGTTGGTTAAATTTCACATTACAATCTGTGAATCCTCGAAATCCATGGAAATACTTGCCAACCCAATTGTAAACCTTGAAAATATGCGTGAAAGCTAATCGAATTAAAAAACTACGATATTACAAATTAACCTCATGCTCTAGTTGTCTTGGGTTTTATCGGAGGTATCCTACCGATACCTAATCCAATTTCGAGGCTCTTTCAGTTTGCTCTGATCCGATTCCGTGTATTAACCATATACATCCACGAATCTTGGCTATAATTCATTGAAATCAATCATACTCTATATTCGGCGTTATAACCATAATCCGTGGATGTCAAACCACTATCACCGGAAATATTTAGTGGGCATTTTCCGTCGATCGATAGTGAAACTCGGAATGTCGTTGTCAGCCTGTATAAATGTGCTTAATGAAATCTCTGATCCAATTGCGTTACACAGTGTGACACTTAGTCGATGGAACACGAAGTGATCTGACAGGTTTCATTATGGCTTTTACAGTGTGTGCCGTACGTCAACTTACTTGCCTCTAGATCTGCCTATGACAATTTGGAAAAACCGTCAAAAGGAAATAAATCCTTTCGTATATTTAAAGGAGAATTTCGGTAATTCTTACATGTTTACGCTTGTAGGCCTATGACTAATTAGAACTCAGGTTGATGGTATTAATCCTTTTATTAATGCCACACGGTTTTACAATCGAAATGGGTCGTTTAAGCCATAGGCGTTCCGTAGCACGGTGAGAACTAGGTGTTACCTGATTGGCTGCAGGAGCCAACTCATGGTTTAGGAGATAATTTTCTTTCTTTCCTACGTCTTCAGTAGTACTGGCGGTGATATCAAACTGCCCAAGTAACAATAGCCGAGGATGAACTGGATAAAACTTTACCCAGTGTGGCACTCTTGTTATTTGGTAACAGTTTGTACAAATTATACATAAATAAACCATAAACAAGTTCAACTACGAAATCATCAGAAGGTAAAATTTACATAGCAACATGATGCAAGTTCCCTGGCAACCAATATTCAAAACTGATTCACCCCAAACGCTAACTGGAATTAAATACAATAAACTACTTCATGCGCTAAATAATAGTATAATGAGTAGCATAAAAATTTCCTATAAAGTTAGTTAAATACAAAACGAACAATAGAAATCCTTTGCGTAGACGATTTTAGTTATATTTTAGTTTAGTTTAGCTTCGACGATTTTAGATTAGTTCCTTGGTAGTAAGACGGGTTGGTATGGTCAATAGATGCTTTGCATCTGGAAACATACAAACGCGAGTATGGCATTTAAAGTTTTCGTAAGACCGATATTGGAATATGCAACACCGGTATGGTCCCCTTATTTGGCTAAATATATCAACCTAATACAGCTGGTGTGAGCGTGCCGGGACTGCGTGGGGTCGACCATATCCAACGTCTATCGTGGACTGGTCTATAGAACTGATAGAAATACGAAGAATAAAATTTGGTTTCATTCTCACTTTTAAAATTTTAAAGGGTGTGATCGCTGTTGGCCTCCCATTTTTTGGTTTGGCCAAGGAACACATTCGACTGGAAGACATCCTTTGAAGTTGGAAGTTCAAATCTTGATTATCGAAAAAAAATTCTTTTCAGTTCGGGTCGTGAATATATGCAATGCCCTTGGCACAGAAATGGGGAATGGGGAATGTTCGGAATGTGATGGAATATCTTAGAATAATAAATTTGCAGTCCTTTAATCACTTCTTGAAGAAGACGCACTAATTCTAAAAGAATATTTTATGTTTGCGCTGTTAGCGGCTCACACCCCTCTCGGTAACTATCCACAAATGGTGATAAATTCTATTTTATTATTATTATTTTAATTATAATTATTATTAAAGATTTTTTATAATTATTACTGCCAAATTTCCAAAGCCTAAGAATCACAGACCGCCCGTGTTTGTAGTTCTGGCTTTTCTTATGTGCAAGTGCAATAGGAGCTCCATTAGAAACATGTAGTGTGGGCAATATTAAGACTATGTGTCAGTGTATGGCGAATTGTGGACTACGAAATGTATACATTTTATAGTGAATTTATAAAAGGCCTGATTTTCACGTCACTATTAGTGTAGTCATACGTTGATTTATACTAATAAATGAACTAATACGTTGGTTTTTCAAAAAAAAAAAGTTTCTGATATGGATCATGTCTATAGTTAAAGCTCCAATCTTCACTTCAATACTACCTGTTTACCCGTTGAAAATAAAGGAAATTTGTAGGTGTACCCGTCCGTGGGTATTGTGTGAGAAATATTGATTGTGTTGCATGAAAGCTAAAATAATACTAAAAGATCAATTTTACAGTTTAAAATTTGTCTTTAACAACACTGCCAAAAATTGTAAAAATCACTGCTACCCTCGAAAAATCAGCATACATCTTTATGTTGCCGCTGCAACAGACATTTTTTGCTTTAATTTTACAAAGCACACCTCTTCTTAGGGGTACATCTTTTTTGACGGTGCATACCTAAGACTTAAACTTCATTTTATTTGCAACCCGTAATAAATCGTGATCATTAAATTGATTTAGTTGCTTGGTTTTTGCACCTCATAGTAATAAACCTCCTGAGATCCAGAGTACAGTACACTGTTTACACCTGAACGACTGGGTAACAAAAGTAAGGTTCCAGGCGCAATGCGATTCTTATGACAGGCTTCGCGGGGACCCCAAGTAAAGCGAGCAAGTACAGTCTAATGGTCAGCATCATCGTCTCCAAATCAAGCAAATGATGGTTCGAATCCCACGACCGACCAAAAAAAAAGAGTGTTTCGGGTCTCAGGAGGATAAACAAAGCAGTTAAGTTTGAAGTGGGCATTCTTGGAGGCCTGTCCATGCAATCCAGCACCTCAATACCGATTGTGGTTATGGGTTCAATTGTTATGCAGATTTTAAGAAGGGCCCTGTGCTCATGTCGATTGCGGCATGTCAAAGATCCTGGAATTTTCACTTGAATCTCTCCAGCTAAATTGTGCTTCTCATTTTCATGGGGCAGATAACCCAGTTGGGGTTCATTCACCCTAAAGGAAAAACAAACAAACAAGGAGCAACCTGTGTTTGTTTTAAAATAGAGTTATTTTAAACTTAGTTTCGTTAAATCTAGATTTCTAAATAATGAACGTATTATAGCGGGATAGTGTGGGACCTTCATTTCTACGGGACCACATATCGAAGCCATTTTTTTTAGTAGTAATGTCACGAGAGCGTAGTTTTTAATCGATAAATTTTATCTTATTCTCGAATTATATTCCAAAGCTGAAAAAATACTGAGACCTTGTGCAAGGTGTTATTATCAGCTTCGGAATGTAACGAGGGGTTTAAAATATTTTTTATTCATAAACTACGCTCGAGTGGCTTTTGAAACGAGAATTTACAGTTTCTTACGTAGTTTTGCTTCCCCGACGATCCATCACAAACTTGCCTTAGATGTCTACTCACCGTAAAAACTGACAATTTTTGCAGAACGTTCATTACCACCAGTCACAACGTGTCAAAGGTTGTTAATGTTTTATTTTTAATGAAAATATTGTTTCTTAGGTTTAAAGTTGAATATGGTCCGTAACATTACTAAGTTTTACAATTTGAAATTTATTTTCAACTATTTACATTAAATTGAAGTACCGCATCTAAAATTTTACGTGTTGCAGTTGCTTCTACTGCCTCGCTTCAAATATATTAGCGGCAATTAGGCCTGACACGCTTGGGGGAAAGCTGATGCTGGCTAATCATTCTGTCACCATGGCAACCAAAGATTAATCGCGCGTTGTTGGGAATTCGAATCACGCTTCACATGACTATCAGGTAAGTCGTATAAGGGGCCGCTGTCCTCCGCACAGCAGCATGCTTCTTTACATCACTGCGAAAAAAGTTTACTTATTTAATTGAATTTATACGGCACACACCTCTTTTAACGGCACAGACCTTCATTTACCATACACACCTCTAGTTATGGCGCTTACCTCATTTTACGGTGCATACCTCATTTTACAACGCACTCCTCTTAAATAGAGCTTTTTTTACCGCCGCCGCTAAAGAATGTTTTGAGATGCACACCTCTAATTAAACCATTGCCTCTACGTAGCCTACTTTGTCACCCAAAATGTTTAATTTCCCCTTTAATTGTCTGCATGGTTCTGTCGTTGACGATAAACTTAGCGTAGAGGCGATCTACACAGACCTCCGGGGCAAGCAGCAATGCATCCTTTTTTTTTCTCAAAATGGCGATTTTATTTTCCTGCACGATTCTGACGATTGTGATGCGCCTAGCATCGCGAAGTTAAGTTTCTGCTTATATTTAAAAACGTTGTGTCTCAAAATCAATGTTTTAAAATCGGGTTATTTAATAAAGTAAGAAAACACACATGTAGGCTACTTACTTTCGTTATGAAAGTCATTCACCTACTGAGGGACAATCGTCTCTGCGGGAGGTCTCCGAATACGTTGATTTGAAGTGAAAAAAAAATTGGTTTTTATTTGTCTTAGCCGAATCTTAAAATCTATGCAAACACAAGTTCTAAAAATTAATTAAATTTGGAAGATTTGTTCCAACCTTCCTCTTTCTCGTAAATATTTAGCAAACCGTCACAGTTTAATTGAAACCATGCATATTGCTAGTAAGAGGGAGGTCTTTCCTGCTCGTGAGAAATGCTACCCACGTACGAACAAAAGACTATCCATTATTATTAACTGACCCGAAAATGGCTTCGCCGTTTAGAAAAAAATACATTAGAGTTCGTATCCCCATGGAACTCACAGCTGTGAAGGTGAACAAATAAAAATGGATTAGAGTTCACTCGAATTCAATGAACTATAATATGAACTCTAATTTCATGGAAAAAGCACTGATTTTACTCAATGGTTTAACTGAAACCGTGCATATTGCTAGAACGAAGTTGTCTTTTCTGCTCGTAACAAATGCTACCGACGTACGTACAAAAGATTGTACATTATTTATTATTGTATGGATTTAAATGCTAAACGGTTCATATTCGAATGAATTCATCGCCTCATTCCAAATGTAGAAACCAGGAAGGACAATTTTAATTAGCATCGTCAAAAACCGGATTCGGCTAGTAAATAACACATCACAAAATAAACAACAAGTGAGTTTTATAAATTTCTGTCATTTTTGACCGGTGAACAGCTTGTTAAGACCCATGAAGACAGAAATAGATATTTCTCGTTTTGAGAAATAGGCCAAAAAAGGATTTTTCCTAAAATAGTAAATAATTTTCATCAAAAGTTCGAAGAGTACTTCTTTTCGATCAAAGAATTTTGCGTCGATGGAGAGAACATTTTGTGCTATACAGCATATACACTGTACAAACACTTAACTAAGTAGTAGATATCCGTGAGCCGTTGTCGATTTAACGGTTATAATTGCTCGAGAGCGAGAAGCGGCTAGTCCACTATCGAGGGGGTGGAGGGAGGCTAATTTATTCTTGTAAGAATATTCACCGCGTGAAGGTATCATTCCTGCTTGTCATATAACAAACACGCGCAGGTCTCCATCCATGCATTTTACCTTCGTACCGTTTCGGCGTAGTAATACAAAGCCAACTGAGATAGTAGTTGCGTTCCTCGCATCAAGGAACGCAACTACTATCTCAGTTGGCCTTGGGGCTAGTAGACAAAACAGCATCAACGCAAAATTGTGTCGTCATAACCGGAAAGATTTTCGTATTTTAACATCACACTTTATCATTTTTTAGGCTAGCATCTTATAATTTTTCTTCGGCGAGCTATTGGCACAAATAATTTTAATTTTTGTCGTATTAGTCTTTTAGATTTTTGATCTCACGGTAATTATTAGCAAATGATTAAAAATTATTTCCAATATTCAACAAAAAATCTCCTAGACGCCACATTTTACTGTAAAACGGATATTTAACAATGGATTGACTAACCGGAAGTAATGGTACATTGTGGGGTACTAACGGGAAGTAAATCGACCATTGGGGCCGTATACTTGATGTGTAGGATCGAGAAACATGGCGTTGCCAGGAACGCACCTGTAATATTTGCGTTAAGGAGCCAACTTTAATGTGAGTGTCGATTTTCAATGAAAATGTTTGGGTTTACTCTTTGCCCGATCGTGTTTGGTTCTAATTACATGAATTTTATTATTCGTACGTTCAACGTGATTGCTTTCTAATTATTAATGGATTTCGCAGAATAAATATACTAATTCACGTAATTAAAATTGATGGATTTCAGACAGGCAGCAGTAGCACGCTAATCGTACCTTTTGGCTGTAGTTCCATTACATGCGCAACCATTTCGTATTAGTTCACCTTAATTATAGTTGCGACAGGGCTTAATAATTATGGAACATTTCAAGGGAGCGAATTTAGGATATTGATGTTGTATTCCTTCGGGAATGGCATGTTTCAGCAAGCTGTCAATTTAGGCCTTACTCTTTGGATTAATTTTAGGCAGGTTTATAGTTTAGTCCGCATGTGAGCTGTTGAAGCTTTTAATTGACGAGCTCAACGCAAAGCCATTATAGCTGCTGGAATACACTGTGTAATCCATACAATCCCGGTTGAAATGTGTAGCTTTATTGAGGCGTGTTTCGAGAAAATTATACGAAAAGTTGGTAATGCTTGTTAACGGTCAATATGACCCGGCACTTTCCTAAGTTCACCAAATAGCTTAGTGTTGTTGCCATAGGCAGTACGAATTAGAATATATCTAGTAAACACTGCCACGGTGGATTTTCATTCTGTTTTTACTAGTGATTCTAATTTTCGCTGGCAGTAAGGCACTAAATTATTGCCAGATATTTCTAGCCAATCACGACGTGCATGGCCATTCACTGTTACTGATTCAGTTCCTTGTCGCTAAGATTAACTAAATAGTGTTTGAAACTCGACTTTGCTCTGGTTTCGAGGTCGTTGTTTTATAATAGGCCCGTGAATTCCGTGGTGTAGCGACATTGCTTCCTCGTGATCATGCACGGGCCGGGGTCGTTATTGCGTGTTCATTCGCCTGTCAAAAGCAAGGGTAGTCCCACTTCAACTGCAGGGCACTGAGATCACCACCATTTCTTTATTGAGATATCGTTTAATTGTGGAATCTTCTCTCTGATCGATGCCTCTTCTGCTCAAAATGTGTAATTCTCGCATCCACAAACACTTATTTGTATAGTAATTATTAACGTGGCTGGGGTGTTTAGGTGTAAGTCTAGCTTGCAATGAATGGCGAATTTAGGGATACAACACAAATAAGTCCTTGTGGAAATGCGTTATTATAGGAGTTGGTTGGAAATGGGCTCATGCCTAGACACACACTAATGTAGCACGATAAATCTAAACAACGTTGCCAAAGAAATTGTATTCACGTCCAATTCACGAAAAATAAAGCAACTGTAAAAACAAAGCAAAATAAACAAAGCCAAAAACTGGTAAAGAGGCCACTAAGTTCAGAGTGGTTCGGCCCTTCAAAGGAGTGATATCAACACACCAAAACTAACTTAATATTGTAATACAAATTACAACAAAATTAAAACCAAACCAAAAACCCATAAAGAGGTGACTAAGTTGAGAATGGTTCGGCCTATAAGCAAAAGGTAGTAGCAAATTGTTGAAAACCAATTTCTTGTTGACGTGGCACTTTATAGTACACATCTGCACAGTAGTGGAGTTGAGCCAATACACAATTTTAAAAAAAGGAATGATATCATCTCAAAAACCAAAACTGGTAAAAGGGGCCGCCAAGTTCCGAATGGTTCGGCCCTTCAAAGGAGTGATATCAACACACCAAAACATTCGCCAACTTAATCGCATGTTCTAGTTTTCATTTACCCTTCGAAGTATTAAGCGGTGCGATTAACTTGGCGAATGTTTTGGTGTGTTGATATCACTCCTTTGAAGGGCCTAACCATTCGGAACTTGGCGACCCCTTTTACCAGTGTTGGTTTTTGATATGATAACTAGTAACTAGTCCGCAGGCTCCCATGATAATTCTAGTAGGGTATAACGACACGTCTACAGCTGAGTAGGGAAAGTTACCAGATCTAAATTTCGGCAGTAAAGCGTCATATGGGGAAGTGCCTTTTTCTAAAATTGGGGTTGCAGCTAGAAGCAAGTGGCCCTGAAGTGGTTCGTAAGTGCAAGATTATTGTTGTAACCATTGTTTGTATTGTCATCCAACAGTAGATTATAACATGCTTAAGCATTACACGCTTATCGTTTCAGTACCTAATTGTTAGAATTCATTGTTGTTGCAAATAGGTGGTGGTAGTGGTGTTTGTTACTGGCCGGATGGCAGGGTGTGTTGTAGCTGTGCTGTTTGGGTGCAGTGGAGTTCTAGTGTTGTACGGTTGTAAGTTTGTGTTTTTTTTCTAGTGTACCATTTTATTTCTGTAGTTGGGCGCATGGCGTACGGCCCAGGCTCACCTATAATAAATTGAATTGAAGTGAATTGGTGGTGGAGCATGTGTCGGCGATTGTAGGAGTTTATACTCACCTGTGACTCACAGGTTGTTGTGCTGCGTTGTAAACCTGGTAATTGACGGTGCTTCAATGCGTAGTGTATTTTCTTTAAGTTTAGGTTTGGGGCGCATAGCATTAGGCTGGGGCCTCAATAAATTATAAAACAGAATGGTTCACTAAGAGACGGAGTATCTTTAACTGCAAAGGTTTGGTCGTTTTTTTGTTACGGTACACGAATCCAAACTAAATTATCTGCCCCACGATGATGTGTTCGTGAACACCATGGTAACTAAGTGATTAAACCATTAACGTTAACCGAGGTAGGGCCAAGTGAGGAGGGATGCGCTGATTGAGTGAACGAAGCGAACGAAAATCAGCGTCAAACCGTGTCAATTTCGCTGACGTAACGGCTAATTGGGTTACGGTAAATGTGAAAATTATGAATGAGCAAATTTATAGACATAAAATTCCTCGAGACAGAAAAGGTAGAGGGGACGATTAAACCGTCTGATCCTTCGTTCGTTACAGTCCTCACCCAAAACCATAACTGGTATAAGAGAAGCCGCCAAGTTTAAAAAAAGGATCGGCCTTTCAAAGTAGTGATAACATTTTTTCTGGGTAAGTTAGCCAAGTTAATCGTACCTAATAATACTTTGGGCGTTAAATGAAAATTTGAAGATTGCTACCGTCAGTAGCAATGTTCTAGTTTTCATTTAACTTTCGAACTATTAGTGGGTGCGATTAACTTGCTAACAGGATTAATCTAGGCAGCCTTTCCCGGGTTGAATGATATTACTACTTTGAAAGGCCGACCCTTTTTTGAAACTTGGCGGCTTCTCTTATACCAGTTATGGTTTTGGATCGATATGCAATTAATAAATTCACACAACTGCTCATGACATTATTTTATGTAATAAAGCCAACATTTCTACTAATTTGTTTTGGTCATAGCTCGTGCTATTATGGACCGATTTACATGCTGTTTTCTGCATTCACCATGAATTGACTGCCCGCTCAAATCTCAAATTGGAACCAATACCCTATTACTAAAGGAACCGGAAGTGGAACATTTATTTAAGTGGGGGCAAGGTGGGGGACACCCCTGGATGATCACAAAACTTGGCTCCTTCCGTGGTGATCAATGATCGAAGCTTGTTTGATGCCTAAACCAAATCAAGTGGCTGCCAAATCCACTGGGTCGATACTTTTGACTCGCCCTGTATAATATATTTGAGTCGAAAATATTAAAATAAAACTAGCGGATTCACTCGCTACGCTCTCATCCGCCGCGTCTCGCTGCGCTCGAGGAGATTTCTTGTTGCAGCTGATATGGCGCTGACAGACACTCCCAGCAAAAATTATCACACAAATGTTCAAAGAAGTGATCCGAATAATGTGTGCATTTTTCCACTACTGAATAAATATTTATACTACAACTTACTAAGACTGTTTAAGAAAAAGTTCTGTTTCTGATGACAAACGCTAATTTTCGTTGACTTCGCTCACTCAATCACCGCAACCTCACAAACGTTACCACCCCCACAGCCGACCTCCATGAACCACACATCAATAGAAAACGCCACGGTTTAAACGTAAGTTGGGCCTACACAAGACACTAACTCGTTCCCAAAGGCTACTCATGTTTTACCACAAATAAGGAGGGAACAGGCTGATTGCCTTACGTAAATGCTAATGCTCGAATATTGTTGTTTGAAATTATACAAATTCAGACGTAAAAGTGTCAGTATATTTTCTATACGCAGTTTAGTATTTAGTATTTAATATTTTTCTGTCTTTATGTTGCTGCTAAACGATTATTCTCTTTTCCTAGACTTGTCTGTTATTATAGAATCGATGAATTACTCCCAAGTTAAAAACGGGTAATAAAACAATACTGCCCAAAACTATACGTGTTTATGATTGTTACTGAGAACAACAAGTAATTGGCTCGCTGCTCGCTGCACGGCTTCCAGGCTTCCATGAAAAAATTTGGCAACAATCATGACGTCTTGTATTGTTGAGGCATTGTTGGGTGATTGTTGCTGATTGTTGCGAATGGTCATTTTTCGTTAATTTCGGAGGAGATTTAGGGCATTAGGGCTTCGGGCAGATAACCATGAGTGGTTAACGCTCGTTACACCCTTTGAAAACCCTTTGAGGAGATTTCATGTTGCAACGCTTATGCGGCTGTCAGACGCCCCCAACAAAAATGATGACGCAAGTGTTCAAGGAAGTCATCCGAATATAGTATTTGTTTTTCCTAATGCTAGAGTTCATAAACAAACGATAAACTAAACTAAAAAAAAAAACGTAAAAAATTTGAATGGGGCAGTAAGGTTTCACATGGAGTAAATAGGCACCTATTGATATGTAAAATAAGAAGCTTATAAATACAAACACGTCCAAACGACGTAGAAATATCTAAGTTGTAACTCTTCCTTTGTATTCCACCACTTGTCACAAGTTCGCCTGGGAGAGAAGCTGTGGATTTTGCTTAATGAATCCTAATCAAGGGCTGTTGACGAGAACTGGCGTGGAACCGGAAGGCAAGTCGCGCAAGTTCTACTCCAGTTGGCCTTGGCTTTAGAAACAAAGCTTCTTCTGCACTTTAAAGTCGTTTAAACGCTTTGCGAAGTAATACGATCTTGAATGAAAGCTACGCCTATACAGGGTACTAAAGCGTACTCGCTGCTCTCGAGACTTCTTGTTGCAAATCATATTGATGCCTCAGACGCCCCCAACAAAAATTATGACGCAAATGTTGAAAGAAGTGATCCGAATGAAGTATGCGTTTTTCCTAATGCTACAGTTCGAAAACAAACGATAAACAAAACAAAAAATTACGTAGAAAATGTGAATGGGGCAGTAAGGTTTCACATGGAGTAAACACTACAGGCACATAATGGAATGTAAAACAAGAAGCTAGCTTATAAATTCAAGGTACTAAAGCGTACCCAATAATGCTCACCTTTCACCACAATGAATGATTACCACGTGGAGAATTGGGCAAATGGCTTAACGTCAACGCTGTTGATTCTTGCTGTTTGAAACGTTACGAAACGCAGACGTAGAAATATTCTTGACTGCTTTTTCGTTTTCAATATATTTTATTTACGCAATTTAGTATTTAGTATTACTTACTTTGCGTTACTGCTAAACGATTATTCGAGTGTGCTGGATTAGTCAGCATTGACTTGAACGACCCAAGTTTTTCAGATAAAACAGATAACAAAACAATGTTGCGAAATATTCAATTCGTGTTTAGCAATTGTTAGTAAAGAAGGCAACAAGTTATAGGCTTGATCCTCTTTTACTGTTGCATGCAGTCCATTGTTGACGAACGTTCCTGAAAACTTCGAAAAAAACTTTGGTCCACGACAATGGATTTTGGTCAACACTGTCTGACATCATGTATTGTTGCGTGATTGTTGCTGATTGTTGCGTGATTGTCGCGGGGTTTTGTTTTCCGCTTATTTGGAGGTTATAAATGCAGTTTCGGACATTAACAATAGGCCTAAACAACGTACGGTTTTCTTACCATTCTTCCGACACATTTCTCATATTTGTAACCGTCTACTTCCAGAGGAAAAGACGACCAAACATCTTTCCAACCAACCAACCAGCCACAAATTGCATCTTTTTAATGATGAGGACAAGCGGAGTCGCTCGCTTCGCTCGCTCATTCCGCCGCGTCTCGCTGCGCTCGAGGAGATTTCTTGTTGCAAATCATATGGTGCTGACAGACACTCTCAGTAAAAATTATCAAACACATGTGCAATATTCAATGTTGAATCTTTGAGATTTAGGCAAGCAAATTGTTGAGGATTTAAATTCAAAACACAACCATTGAGCTACTAAAAAATAATGTGCAGGAAAATACGATGAAACCTGTTAAAATTGATTAAATAAATAAATATTTCTTTAAAATAAAATAACGTTTCCTCCACAAAAGTGGTTAAAAACTGTAAGGTTCCCAGTAGTGATTTTTAAATGAGTTTTGGTTGAAACTGTGTTTAACTGTATAGATTAGGTAGACTTTGGTATTGTTTTTCTTTGTTAAAAAAAAGGGAAACTAATTTTCATCAAGCTCCCTTTCCAGAATTGTTCTGGAGAGAGTTCACAGTTTTCTAGGAATAAATGGGTTACTCGGGTAACCATTGGTATAGCATTTATTAATGGTGCTTCAGCTGCCACTCTGGTTTGGCATCCATGTGAATGGCATATTTGCTGATGACTAATTTTATTTATATTTTCAATTATTAATCTTTTAATCTTACGGCATGAGTGAAATAGATTGTCACCAATCTATCTCTTTCATGTTTACGGTAATTGTGTGTGTTGTTTAATGTATGTTTCTCATAAATGCTCATATGTCGTGTACTGACTTTCTATTGTGGAATTCAAACGAATTAAAATCTAAAATTCTAATTGCTAACTTCACTGTGTATCAGTGTTTGCGCGAAGGCTAACAACTGCTTCTCACATCGCAGATGTTAAATCGGCATTGTCTGGTATTAAATGTTAAATATTAATTTGACAGAAGGCTTTGGAAATTGTGTAGATCGACAGGGTTCACCCAGTTGACAACAGAAAGTCCTGTTGTACACAATGGATTTCAATACGAAAAAGATACCTCAATATCGTTCATTTCATGCTAATGACTACTTATTACTACTACTAATTCCACTCAGATGCGAGATGCGGCGACCGATATGCTTGAAATTTGATATTCAGTTCATGTTTGCTTCCCATAGGTCAACGAAAAGCTGA
>JAHWFP010249411.1:0-39108 GCA_023313725.1 Lithobius niger
CCTTAATGCCCATCAAGTACGGAGATATATTTCTTGTCAGCCAGAATTTCTAACATCTCTTCAGCACGAGGCATCGGGCAACTGTCATTTTGCAGCTGGGCGTTCAGAAGACAGTAGTCGAGGATTGTTCGAAACGTCCCATCCTTCTTTGTCTTCATGACGAACAGCGAACCCATCGACTAATGGATGGTTCAATCTCGTCGTCCCTCTCGAGTGCTCGTATCACTTCACCATTTCCTTGCGCATCATGGGAGACTGAGAACGGTACCTGGAAACGTTAGGTTTCGGATCACCGACAAACTTGATGTCATACTCCGGCAGGTTGGTAAATTCTGCCCTCCCTGGGAAAATGTCCTTAGTGGTGGTGAGCAGACCGTCCAATTCGAGACACTGTTCAGCCGTCATCACATTAAAATGGCCGTCTTCATGATGCGAAGAGGAGGCAATCTTCCACATTGGTTGCACGTATCCCTCTGGGTCATTTGGGTTATACCATTCGTGTAAAAGAAAAGAGTTGTTGAAGATCGAGCTGACATAAGCATGGCAGTACGCAAGATTGGTTATGATGTCGTGGATACAGTTGTCTCTGAGGTCCTTGAAGATGACGAAATTCAAGGTGGTACACTTGGTGTACAGCGTGGCGCTCAGCGTAGCTTCTCCGATGGGTTGCGATTGCCCAGAACCATCTGCAAGTTGGAAAGATTCTCCCTTGTAAAGATGCATTGGCACTTTTGGAGCGATCTGCTACAACCAGGTCTCTCGTAATCCACTATGCTTGGAGGCCGAGTCCAAACAACATGCAAAGGTTGCCCCTCGAATAACCACATCATATGAAAAGCTAGTCCCATCCCCGACTTTACGAGCAAGAAGAGAACCATTTTCGTGAAGACAATCTCTCTACAAATGCCCAATTTCATTGCAGCCCCTACATATCTTGTCTTCACTCATTCTGCGAAAGATAAGCGGTGACATGAAGCACCCCAGAGGTTCCTATGGTTCCTGAGGTAACAACCCCTAAATCCCAGCATTCTGCCCACCAGAATGCGCCTCACCGTTCTCATCTCCTTGCAATAAAGAAAATTTCAAACCACCTGCTTGAGTTTGTGGTTGCGCGATCGACTGTAACAGTGGAGCCGATGCGTTCAAGACTGAATTAGCAACAACCCCGAAAACTGTGCCAGCTTGGTGAATGACAGCAAAAGATGCACTTTGTCGTCTGCTAACAGACTGTGCGGGGTCTTCCCTACCCACGCCTGGGAAAGTACTTACCCAACCGACGTTGGAACCAATTGGAACTGGAGTGGATCCATTACCCATAACCAAAGATTGATTTTGATGACCAACAGACAAAGGCGAAAGATTCGAATGCACAACACCGCTGAATTGGAAGGTGTCGAGACCACATTGTTGTGACTCGAGGAGCTTGAGCCAAATGAGTGTTTGTGCTGAGGTTTCGGTGGACACCAGTGCCCAGACGGAAGGTGATGGATGGCATCCCTAAGTGCAACTAGTCTGCGGCTCTTTATTACCAATTTAACACAATTAAGGAGTATCTTGTGGAAAGTGTAAACTATCTTGCTAAGTGTAAAGATAGTTTCCACTTTCCACTAGATACTCCTGAGGTGTTTGCCCTGCACATTGCCACATGGCATTGGCTTCAGTGAGTACGACTCCATCGCTCTTATTGCAAATGAAGTAATTCTTGAATGCAGACTTAAAAGCTAGCCACATTTATAGAGAGGGGTATAAATCCTCCACCACTGTCTATACTTTCATAAATCGATTCATTGCAAAGGTTCATCTCATCTTCTCATTTCGTGCTTGCCTGGGATCGCCGGCAATGGGCAACCCGGTGCATCCCAGCACGAGTTGGCGCCCAACAGACGTGAAAACCCACAGAAAGACTCGTAAGGGGTAAGAGTGACGATCGGCAAAAAAACGCCACCCTATGAACAATCAACCTGTTGCGAAAGTGGCACAACTAATCCACCCAAAATATCGATTTGCAAAAAATCAAACGAGCACTAAATGCAATTGCAAGCAAAAAGTGTCTACCAACATAGCAATAAACAATTGTGAATGCATGCGAGAATTTTTATTCATGTATTTTATGTGCGAATAGCGGTTTTGGGCAGGAAAAAATTGATAAAATTGCATCGGACCACGTGTGTAATTACGATAGGGAAATTTTGCGATCGAAGCCAGTCTGAAACGATCAAGCACCGTTTCAGCATACTCGATTGCAGTAAGCAAAATCTGTAGTTATTTTGAACATTTAAGCGAATTTAACAACATTTTCAACGCCCTTCTTAAGAACTACTTGTTGCGAATGAATACACAAAGCCAGGTCCACTGTTCACTGACCGAACCGCATCGCGCACACTCGCACAATAGCGCACGAACACCAAACTGAGTTAGCAAGCCGCCCTACTTGCAAAACTACGCCATCTTGTTTTTTGGAGAACGCCGACCACGTTTCGGCAATTAAGCAAAATGAATGACAATACTAGTAACGAAAAAGCTAATGAATCGATACGTTGCTCTATTATTGATGATCATGAGCTAAACAATCCAACCACGCCCGTAAACGTGTAAGATCCAAACATGTCTAGCGTAAACGATACACAGCAATCAAAATGCCCGCAGTCAGTCTCCGTTTGCCATTCACGCCATTAAATGGCAGCACCGGCCGAAACGAAAAACAACGATCGGCGAGCGCCGACAACGCAGTTCACCAAATGCAACTGCAACTTGACGCTCAAAACGAAAAAATAAGGCTAATGACCAGACAAAATGACGTTGACATAAAAGCTAATGCAGAGACAATCAGACAACTAAGAGACCAGGTCGAAATGCTAACTAAAGAAAATTTAGGCTGGGCAGCACGTCTAAACGACATGCAATGTCACGAATCATTAGAGAACGTAAACAAACCTGCCTTAATAGATAGCAAGATAGCACTGTGCTCAACCAGGCACCCGCCAACTACGTAGCACCACCCCCATACAGACAGGTCACTAATGTACCGAATTTTAGCACCAAATTTACCAAATTTCACACCAAATTTGCCTAATTTTGTACCAAACACAACGAATTTTGCAAACTATCAGCAAAATAACGACCCAGACGATTATGCTTATGCCTTAGCCAGCAACTTTGCAACAAACAAAACGAATTTGCAACAAAACTGCCAAAATGAACCACCACTGTGGATTTCACAACTTGCAAGTGCAGTAACTTCAGGAAACTTAAAATTACAACCCCTACTGGAGGAAACGAACCTCAACTCCTGGTTGCTTGTCACCACAAGCAAGTTAACAGGGAAAACCATTACAGGCAGTGACCTGCAACAAATGTTGCAAATATACTTCTATGGCACATACAGGCACTGGTGGAGTATGTACCAGTCAAACCAAATACCTGGGACGAAGCAAAAAAAGCGATCAAACTCATATTCAAGAAAAATGTTTCAGACAATGATTGCATGGAAAAAATAAACACCACTAAGCAGCAGTACCTAGAACTGCCTATAAATTTCGTCATGAAAATGGTATGCCAAATCAACAAACTGGAATTTAAGATATCAAAGCAAGAGCAAGTAAACCCAATCATAGGTAAAATGTGGAAAAGCAGCAGATTGCAATTAACTCTGCTTAAAGCAACGTCACCAGAGGAACTAATAGCGACGCTCCAAAGCCTACCGAACTACATCCGCTTCCCAGATAGCGACAAAGACGCCAACAAGAAGGACACCAAAGCCACAACACCCAGATATGCTCAAATGCAACAACAACAGAATCTAGCAGCACAGCCGCGGCAGCAACATGCATCACCGACAAGCTCAGCACCGAGCCACAGCAACAACCACGCTCCTGCACAACTTACTTTAGTACCTCCACCGCCATTGATCGACCGAACAACCATGGTAAGTCGGCAATCTCCTCGGCCAACATACGCATCAGTGCTCAACACAGAGTTACCACCCTTCCCAACTCCCTCAGCCGCACCTACCGCAAATTGGCAACAAGCAGAGCCGCAATCGCAAGCGACCAGAACGACTCAGCGACGACCACCAAGTCCAAAACCATGGCATAAAAAGGTCAATTGCTACAACTACAACGAGATTGGGCACATTTCTTCACTGTGTGACCAGCCGAGAAAACCAAGGAAGCAACGGCCACCGCCACAAGCCATGCACATCGGTCCGTCGGGAGACATGCAATCCATGCACACAGTAGCCTATAGCAAAGGTTTTTACGCAGGCCTCGACTCAGGTTCTACAGCAAGTTACATTCGCACAGATTGGATCACCCTCCTGAACCCAAATGCCATGAACGAGCTAAAACCATTTGCAGGACCTGCTCCGACCCTCGCCAATGAAGAACCGGGCATCACGCCAGTGGGGACCATCAAAGTCGCCATCATCACGCACGGGAAGCACCTTGCCCAAGACTTCAACGTAGTCGACAACCTAGCAATCAGCTGAATCCTCGGTCGAGACTACGCAAGAAAAGCTAAGCTACATGTTGACCATGCGAACGGCATAGGCAACTTTGACGGTGACGTCCGCCACTCGTTCCCACCATCCGCACATGCAGCGAATCATCACACACCAGTTCTGAAATCTGCATGGAAATCCAAACTCTGGAAGGGACAGAGAAGCTCAACAATCTCGCAGAAGGTGAATTTGAATTCCTGGATTGGCTCCTTGAGCAAAACAAGAACATTTTTTCAGGCACACCGGGAAAGCTAAGAGGCAACGAGTATCACATTAAAGTCAATCCAGAAGCAAAGCCAATGAGTGTACTCCACATCTCCCGCCATTAAGAAGGAGATCAACAAAGTGGTCGACGAGCTTCTAGCGTCGGGACGGATCGAGCCATCAGCCAGTCAATGGGGATCACCTTTCTTCCTAAAACGAAAGAAGAATGGAGGAGGATTCAGACTGATTCTCGATTACCGCTACCTCAACTCCTGGATTGAAACTTACAACTACCCGATGCCGCGGACGGACGAGGTTTTTCACTTCCTCGCTGGAGTGAAGTACATCTCCATTCTAGACGGCGAGCAGGGGTTCCACCAGATCCCTTTGGATCCTGCGAGCCAGGACTGCACAATGTTCGTCTGCCATCGTGGCGCATTTAAATTTAAGGTTTTACCCTTCGGTCTGAAGACTGCCAGCCAAGCCTTCCACCGAACCATGACCCTGATCCTTGGTGACCTCATCAATCACGTGTGCATTTTGCACATTGATGACATAGTGGTCGCGACGCGCATGTGGAAAGAACATTGCTGCGCAATCAAGGAAATCTTCAGACGTCTAAGAGCTACAGGTTTCTCTTTAAAGAGGAAAAAATCGTAGCCGATGCCTATCATGCAATCCAGCCCCCAGACAACTCCGACGACGAAGACGAGAGAACAACTACCGACAGAGCCAAACCGAACGAGAAACCCAGATTGAGGAACTGGTGCAAGAGCACAAAAAAACGATGTACCCACTACTGTACATACGAACCCAGCCAGAAATCGACATCTGCGACAAGATGCAAGTGAAGACGGCGCAAGAAGCCGACCCAGTCGCAAGACGAATCTCCAAAGCCCTATCTCGACCAGAAATAGCTGGCAAAGATAAAACTTACAACTACGTAAACAAAGTTCGTCGCAGCTACACCTTCGACAGTGACGGAGTGCTGTACCACATTGATCCAGCAAGAGGTCACCCAGAACCCCCATGGCAGAATCAGCGCGACGCGCGACGTACGTCGCAGAAAGTTGAAGGCCGCCGCAGACAAATTTTGGCCAAATTTCTGCCGTTTTGTTAATTTTTGACCGATTTTGGCATTCCAATACACCATTTTAATCGTCTCGACGAGACCTTTTCATTGGTGGTGTAGCCAGATCAATAGGATAGAGCACTGAAAGGTTATTCCATAAAAACCAATAAACATGTGGATAACCATATGATAAAGACCGATTAGCTGCAGACAAATTTTTTTTCCTACAATTGGTGTCGCAGACAGTTGCAGAAAGTTCTGCCTCTGGGCCCAGAACATGCATGGCGAACCTACGTGCCAAAAACACAACGTCACACATTCCTAAGGGACTGCCACGACCACAAACAGGCAGGACACTTAGGCGTGACGAAAACCATGCAAAGACTGAGAGCGGTGGCACATTGGCAACACATGTTCTCGTACTGCAAATGGTACGCAAGATCCTGCCATGTGTGTCAGATCGCCAAAACCTCGCAGCAAAGACGCGTCGGTGATATGCAACCAGTCATCCCAACTTCCCCTTTCCGCATGATGGGAGTTGATTTTGTAGGGGCCGCTTCATGCATCGACTCACAACCACAAGTTCATCATGACCATCATGAACTATTTCACCAAGTTTGTGTGGTTGATCCCAACCAAAGTGGCAACAGCTAAAATGGCTGCACGCAAGTTCAAGGAACACACCCTGGACGAGCATGGACCGCCAGCCATACTGGTATCAGACAATAGCGCGGCGTTCATCTCGAAGCTGTTCACATTCGACATTACCGCACCACGGCATATCACCCACAAGCGAATGCTACAGAGAGCTCATCGGACGATGAAAGGGTGCATTCGTTCATTTCTCCAAGACCACGAAACAACTTGGGGACCACTACTGCCGACCCTCCAGTACGCCATCAACACCTCGCCACACATCAGTACTGGGGAGACACCGTACTATCTATTGCATCTCCGGTACCCAAGAGTGCCTCTCAAGGTCATCAGCCTACCCGACACACGACTCAGACAACACCGAAAGAATACGCCGACGAAACACGAAAAGTCAAAGAGAAGACCTACGACTTGGTAGCTGCTCACCTCGCAGAAGCCGATGAGGAGCCCAGATCGCCACGATCAAAAGCACCGCAAGACAGTCTTCAAGGAGGGAGAACTAGTCAAAACAAGGAACCATGTCCTGTCGAATGCCGACAGAGGCATAGCAAAAAAACTGGAATCGGTATTCAAGGCACTGTACTGAGTCGTGGAAAAAAAGAATTCCAGTAACTTACAGGATAACCTCTATTAACGACGCCACCGACACCAAAGTAATTAACGCAAAAGTGCTGGAACCATACTGGGACCCAGTGACCGCAAAGGCCCACAACCGCAACCACAACCCTCGACAAGCACCAACGACAACGCCAACCACGATCGTCTCCCTGACAACCAGTCAGCTCTCGAAGTGTCTGACGAAGAAGACGACAACATCAGGTCCACTAGCTCCGAGCCAGAGTCGGACCCAGACTGGCAACGAGACAACGATTGGCAAACCTCATCAGGAACTGACAGCGACGACAACAACCAACTAACGGCAACCACCAGGGCAGGCAGAGTCAAAAAAGACCCCCGCACACCTGAAAGACTTTGTATGCCTCATCTCGACTCTACCATTTCAAACCTTAGAGGACGAGAATTGGATCGATGTGTGCAAAGCACAGTAAGAGAAGGAGGCGGCGGCAGGGACGCGGCTGAGAAGGGAAAAGGGAAGCGATGACCACGAGCAAGACTTCAAGGGGTAACCAAGCACACTGTAACCGTAGCAGTTTTACGGGTGACAAGCAAGTACGAACCAGGACATTTGGATAGATCGAAAGAACAACCACGATGAGATGCAAGGCATTAAAAAATGAAAGGTGGTCAATGAAATCCAAAATTCCCATAAGACAGGTCCCCCAACGAACACCCGGCATCAGCAACGCAGCAGTGGAAGAGGAACCACCAGGAGGAGTCGTGCAACCAAGATTCACAACCCCAGCTCCGGACCCGCAGCGCAATGCCAACACCACCCTTCAACGATTGTGCAGAGCGACGTGGGAGTCCAAGGACTAAGCCGCACCTTCGAAGCGCAAAAAAGTAAGAAGTAAAAGTGTGACGCAAACATGACACAATATACCATGGCCTTTATTTTTATTCAAATTTTTTTGTGTGAACTAAGACGTACCTTCGGGGCGCAAATGTGCAATGGGTAAAATGCAAACTGCAACACATACACAAGGGCTTCACTTCATCGAACTAAGACGCACCCACGGGACGCAAACCAAAAGTGCAAAGCAGTTTTGCAAACCCACGAAGCAAGATCTGTGCAGGATAATGTGACCAAGGTGAAGACCATGGACTGTGCAATTTTCACGAACTGTGTTAAAGCATGGACAGTGGTAATTGAAAGCAAAGATCTATGCGCAGAACTTTTAAACTACATTGCATGCATGAGCAATGCTGGTTTCTTTTTTAGGAGATTTTTCTTTTTCCTTCGTCCAATAATCGAGAAATGTAAAATGAATAATTGTCAATTACACCGTAAAATGTAAATGATTGAAAACTTAATTTTTTCAAGGAGGACCAATCAAGGTAACAAAATGTTAATTTTTAGGTAGCCTACCTTGGGGTGACGACGCCTCCCATTTTGTGGAGAGGGGGGAGTGTGTGAAGATGCGCGGCCCACAAGGTCCTCGCGCCCTTCACATAGTTGGCCTTCTCCAGTCCAGTGGGCATGCACGCCACCTGGTGGCAATTAGAGAGACAGAGATAAAAAGATGGCCTCCATCAATGCAGTCGAATCATGTGTAACTCGGCAATAAAATCGATTCATTGCAAAGGTTCATCTCATCTTCTCATTTCGTGCTTGGCTGGGATCGCCGGCAAATGGGCAACCCGGTGCATCCCAGCAGGCTCACGGATGATCCCTGCAGGTAAGCATTTGAAACAATGTTATTCCACTTCTCGGTGAGTGTGGAATAATCTCAAGCCCTCCATGGCTCCTCGTAACAATCTGGAAATTGTTTGAGAAGAAACCGGTTGGAAGGGGGAATTGTTGCGGTGAATAGTATGTCTGTGCCTGCTGTCGCTCATTCTGTTTTGTTTCGGGCAAGAATGCGAGGGTCGTGGCTACAGGATCTGGTCCTGGGGAGGTACCGCTCTAATGGTAATCACGGCAGGGGGATATGCAAAGACGGGAAGTCTTTGAGGAAGTTAAGGTAAATCTGAACCTCCGAGGAGACCTAAGCAAGTTTTAGATCAAAGTAATAGCTAGCGATGAGGCTCCGCTAGCTGACCGCAATGCCAGGAGCATTGCACATCTTGCTGCCAGCTTTAGTATTGGCGTCGTCATGTCCTGGATTTTTACCAAGTGGCGTGAGATAGCCGGTCAGATGTTAAAGAACTCCCAAAAGAGGTCCTGAATTACCGGATGTTGACCCACATGTAGGCCACCTACAGGTGGCAAACTCACAGACAAGGCCAACTGCAGGGTGTTAAGACAACTGTAAGATAGGCCTTTGGTCTGAAACTACTCAGGAAATCTTTATTTAACCGGCAGACGGGTCAGTGTAATAAACTTCTCTTGACAAACGCCACCATGACCACGATCTCCAAGCTGAATCATAGACCTTGGCAGCAGTTCCCGGTCGAACAGCTTTTTGGAGTATGTCTTGCACTGCCAATAAAACACTTTGTGTCTGGAGTCTATTGTGGATAGTGGCCAGGCTATCCAGGGACCCAGGATCAGTATGTGGTCTGTTCCCTCAGAGCAAGATTGGACACCGGCTTCGGAGAGTCTAATAAAATTGGTGAAAGGTGCACAAGGCTGAGAAGTTTCGGGTACCAGAAGCGTTGGCGCTACTCCAGTGCAATCAACACGGCTTGGTCGGTCTGATCGGAGACACTCTCCTGAAGGCATCGACTTTTAACTGCAGTAGGGGGAAACGTGTAGTACCTTTCCTTTTCCCATCGATGGCCGATGCGTCGGTGGCTTCGGCCTGTCTGTCCGACTTACTATGGCAGCTGTGTTGATTCGCGAGTTGCGAATAAGTCGAGGGTTGGCTGAAAGACCCTCTGAATCAGTTGTTTGGGCCTCGGGCGCGAGATGGCGTCGGCGTATCGTTCAGAGCACCCGGCAAATGGCATGCAACTAGGGTTAATTCTGGCTCCATGGCCCACAACCCTATCCTGATGACCAGGTCTCTTACCCGAGTGAGCTCCTTTCGCCTTGATGGTTTGTATATGCCACGACCATGGTATTGTCGAGGCATACTAAGATTATCTTCTTTTTTTTTGGTGCTCTGCGAATTTTGGATGGCCAGAAACAACGCTAGAAGTTAGAGTTCATTGATGTGAAGTTTCTGCTCCTCGGTAGACCACAGTACGCCAGCCTCTTGTTCGCCGCATATGGCTCCCCACCCTTTAAGAATGCATCTGACACGACTGTAAGCAAAGGTTCGTGGGGGTGGATGGTACGTTGTGCTTCTTTATCACCAATGCTTGTAGCCCCCGGTAAAACAAGGCAGAATAATGAATGGCTTGGCGAAGACTTGCTATTAATCCCAACACACCCATTATACGGCAAACACTGGCCGTCTTTACAATGAGCAGTGCTGTCACTCCTTTGCCACCTTTTCAAGCGGGACAGTTACCATCATTTCCTGGAGTCTATGAGGACTCCTAGATACAGAATGTGACGTGATGGCTGTAGCAACGATTTTTGTTGGTTTGGAGAGAAGCAGAGTTCCTTGAGAGTGCTCATAGTTAATCCTACTCTCTGGGTAAGTAACGTGGCAGCTTGGTTCATCAGAAAAAGGTCATCCAGATAGGCGAAGATGTCGACTCCGTTCCGTCACAGATGGCCCAGCATACGACGGAGCAGTTTTGTAAACGTCCGTGGGGAACATTTTGCTCCGAAGGGAAGGCACTGAAACATCCAAGTCTCCTTCTGCCACGTAAAAGCTAGGTACCCCCGATGGTCTTGGTGAATAGGGATGTGAAGTATGCTTCACTTGGTCGATAGGGCCATGAAGCAATCCGAGGTTATTGCAGACAAAATGTACTGCAGGGTTTCCATTCCGAATTTTGGCGCTACTAGAATTTAACTCAACTGGCTTTAGAATGACCCGCTCTTTCCCACATCTTTTTTCGGGCTGCCTGTGGAATGGGGGCTATGGCACCTAACCTTGCACGACGACTTTTTTTCGCCGCAAAGACATTGCAACCTCGGTCTGATTGTGTCGGAAGACACGGTGCAGTCTTTGGTGGGTTTTCCCGGAAGAGAAGTCTGAACCCAGCGGCTGTCTTGAGGGCCCATAGGGTTGCCCCAATTCCCTTTCAGTTCCTCGGGCATAGGAAGGTCCTTCTTGCTAAAGGCAAATTTCTTGCCCTGATTATATTGTTGGCTTTGCTTGTAGTGGTGCCGGGAGGATACACTTCCTTGCTGGTTGGAGCGATTGTACCTAGAACTGTGTTGTTGACCACCTTGATTTTTACTGGATCCCTGTCCAGAGGTAAATGTCGCTGGTTTAGAAGGCCCCATTATCTCTTCCAGACTTCTCCTCCCCGGCCTTTTTTTATGTCAGTAAAATCATCCCCCACATAGTTGGATGGAGGAGGAAGGCGATTCCCGTAGAACAGGCCAGAGATTTGTTTTCACTCCTTCAAGTGCATTAAAATGCCTCGCGTCAGGTAAAACTAGGTTTGTTGTGCATGCTGACCGAATCCCAATTGTCAAATGATGAGCTAGAAGACGGTCGTTTTTATTGGTCTTGTATTCCTCATATATTGGCTCAAGGGAGTGCACCTGGGGGGGGGGGGGGGTGTTTGCCTAAGACGTGAAGTTGATGCATTCAAAACAGGGGCATTTCCCTACCTTTTGCTTCAGTTGCACCATACAACACAGCTTTCCAATTGTTTTGGCATCGGGGCAGCACGAAAAACGCCATCATCACCAACGGAAAACTCGTCCTGAATTGTTTCCAATCCTGGCCGGGTAACTAAAAATCACACATCTTCCGCTAGAACTTGAGTGTTGTCGGTTCGATTGCTCAGTTTGCCGGTGGCTTTAGGTCAACAATAAGCTCATCAAAAGGGTTGGTAGAATCAAGAAATCAAAAAATACTTGAATTCACGGCTGCAACTTCGGCCAATGGGCGAGCGATAATGGCGTCGCGATGACAATCGACTGCGGCTATGTAGAAATCGCTGGGCCTGGCTGTGTGAATGGGAGAGACAAAGACGTACCTTGTGCTTTGTTGATATTGGTGGTGTAGTCTCGGGGCCACGATAGAACGGTGGTCCTCAGGTAAACATAAGCCCGATGCGCCGTTTCCGGTCTCATGGATTTCGACGGGCTGTTACCAATTACTAGTGTTCATCTTTGAATGCTTATTTTTTATGGAATCACTCGAATGGGAGGCAGATGAACTGTTCCAGTTACTTTATCGTGACCCTTATTACCACTATTGGATTACCTTTATTGGCTGAGATCGGTGAGTGCTGACTGCCTATCTTGGTAATTTGTGTCTATTTTGATAATTGCTGCGCCTCACCTAGATACAAAAAAGCATCCATCTTGCATCAAAGTGAAAAAGAGCTCATCGGTGGAAAGTTATTTATCGTTCTGCAATTTTGCATACTACTTGAAATGTAAAGACCAATACTTTGTAATGGTTGCGTTTATGGTTAATTTGTGGTCACTCGCTAAATATTCAAATAGAGAAATTAAACTGCAACGAGATATTAAATCTTCAATTAGATATTGAAGAACCACGGTTTTATTTCTAAGCATACCGTGGTGAGGATATGCACACCGTGACTAACTATGCCAACAACAATATTAACAATGCTTACAACAGTATTGTTGTTTACGCACCCACTCACCATTCCTGTGACACCACCAGGTTGCAAACCCCCATAAGGATTTGTGTTTGTGTTGTACTGCAATTGTACGGCCAACTGTGAGTCTGAAATTCCTTCCCAATACTTCATTATGCAAGAGCAATAGTCCTATGAAAATTAACATGGAAGCTAGCGGACTACATAGCATTTTCATTGGTGGACACATTTTCACCGTTACTGAGAACCAGATGTCCCAATGAATGCCAATACAAAACCATCCCCACGTGAATTAATTTTTGTCAGGTGGGTCGTTGCTCTCATTTTCAATCAAATTCCAGTTTTTGTATTATTATTTTTACCCAGAGCCCTTTCGACAATATTAAACACTAACGCTATGGAGTCGAGCTGTACTACTACAATGTACTCTTTTGTATGCTGATAATTGTTGCTTTAGTTATGGAAATGAGAAATTCTAACTTTAAACTTTAAACTAAAAGATGCTAACTTCCATTGTAATGAATTACGGTTTTCTTTTGTGACACAGTATTGATGTTTAGGAAAAATATATGTAATTGTATTAAACTTTTTTTTTTGGATGACAGATAAAATAGTACGAAAGAACTCTTCGTGACGAAGGAGGGTTCTTTTAAGTAAATACCACAACTTTCCACACTTCAAAATGGACACTTTATTAAATCATTAGTAGCTTTTGCCAAACAATGTGTAGAACTGTGGTTTCGCTTGACACTTGGGATTTATGCAACGGGTGGTTGGAGTAATTTTCCTGTTTCCTTCCCTGAATGGAATACAAAGACTCTTGGCCCCCATGGCGGGACCTTGGGCTTCTCCAGCAGCCAAATCATCCCTATAATAAAAACAAACTAAATTAAAATGGAATATGAAAAAGTACTGATTGAATCATGACCCCTTTCGTGGCCTATATCTCAAAAACCGGAGGTCGTTCAAGGTCAATATTGCATACAATATACTCTTGACATGATAAAAATAATTTGACCAAATAAAAAAACAAACAGAATTATAACCCTTTATAGCTTGGCATCCCTATAAATGGAGGGCACCTGAACGGCAATAAACTTAAGTCCCAATGCGCAGCGCAAGCTTTGGGAGGGGTCCCTGGACCCGAGTAAAGCAAGCAGCAACAGCCAAATGCTGCGGACCTACCTGGTCTCTAAAAAAAATCTACCTAGTTTGGCATGGGCTATAAAGAGATTTTAAAGGATAAAATAAAATAACTTGAATAAGTTTACACTTATTGTGAAATATTTACCGTTAATTTCTACCTTAAATTCATTAAATTTAATGCTCAATGCTCAATAATAAAAGAAAAAAGTGCTTAGCCAGGCTCTGCATCATTGTTGTCCATCCAACAATGTTCCTTCTCACTTTTTGTTTAAATAACCTTTTCCGGTTTAACGAAAGCAAGTAAGTGGGAGGGTTCATTTAAAGGTAAGTATTTTAGGAGAAAACTAATTTTATCTTCAAAATTCTGTTTTCACTTTCCTCAAAATACTAACCTTTAAATTCTATTTGACTTTGTTGTTCAAAAGAAGGCTGGTCAGTTGAACCACGCCTAACATAAATTCAAATAAGCATATTGTATAAACACAAGTAAACTTAGTTTCCAAACACCAGTACTAACCTCAGGTCTTACTTCATTTGGCATACCCTCCAGGGCTGTCAACTTACATTACTGACTTGCAATACAACTACCTGCCATCACTTAACTGTCAAATCTTTCCTCCATCAGCCACACTTACGTCCTGAAGATAGTGGCCGATGAAGGTGCTTTTGCTGTTCCATGTACGGGCCACTACCACTTCATCCAGTTGAATGCTGATACAAATGCCCATGACGAAGTGAAAGCCCTTAGCTCATGACTCTTCACCTCTGGAGGGTGGGTGATCTAAGTGATAAAGCGCTCTCCGGATTATGTCACAAACCCACTGAGCTACGTTAGTCCACGAGTTTTGAGTCTCATCTGGTTCAAGAATCTTGAAAGACAGTTGAGAAAAAGTGGAGTTCTCTTTTTAATCGATTGTCTGTACAGTATTATGCTTGTTTTTCTTTTGTTGCCTCAAGGTAAAATCGCATGGCAGTTATGGGACACTGTACCCTCCCTTCACTATGACGTCCCACAACTGAACCTAAGACTTTAATCAATAATCACCACCGGCTGTGGTACATCTTTTGCCCTGAATTTCGGAGTAAATTGCAGGCAGACAGTTACCAGTATCTAGAGGCTCTCAAGTAATCCGAATCCTCGAGAAAGCAGCTAGCTCACTTTGCCGCACTGCTGTGGAAGGAAGACTGTCTTTTGGCACAATTAAGGATGCTGTCTTCATACGCTCATATGGGCCATTGATAGACTGGAAAGAACAAGTGTCAAATTCCTACAAGCCGGGAACAGTTTCCTACTCTTGGTCGAAGGGCTCCAAAAGTTAGGATTAGTTTTTAAATGATCACGCCTTCTGTAACTTCCTCTTTGTTCAGAGATGAAAGGACCAAATTTATCACCCAACGGTATCCTTTAATCGCCATCATTGATACCAGTGGGCTAAGGGCCAGTGTGGGGCTATGAGGATGAAACTCCCTTGCAATGCCCTGACTTTGTGTAAAACCTTTTAGATGATCGAGAAATGTGGGAGGCATTCACCCTCACTGCGTCTGAAGAATGATCTTTGTCCAGGCTTGTTCATCTGTAAAGGGTGATATGAAGTCCTGCAGCTGCTGATTCACCCTGGTTGCAAATAGGTCGATGAATGGCATCTCCCAGTGACAAAACAACGTCTTTTACACTCTTTGGCAGCCTTCAAACAGGTCTGTTACTTCCTTCATCAATGACGCCGACCAGGTCACTTCACCACTCCGAATGTCAGCCACTGCCATGGTGTTGTCTAACATAACACCTTGTAACGGACATTGGCTCACCCTCGTACCTACCTGTGTGCTGTTGTGTTGTGCTTGACTCTTGTTGGCGCCAAAATCACTTGTGCAACGGCAAGGACTTTCAGGTTTTGCGCCAAAACCACGAGCGGACGTGCAGGAGAACGTGGCCAAGTATTGTTGGCCACGATTGGTGAACACTTTGTAACCATGAACTGGATTGGTTAACGAACTCACGAGCTGATTGGTTGTCCGGTGGAGCTCTGGATCCGACCGGAGCATATATAAGTCAAGGGCGTCAAAGCCCAGTGTTCTATTCCCGTTGATTCTTATGTTGAGAAAGAACGTAATAATGTAACCCAAATCTTGTCATGATTATTCCGCATTAAATAAGGTTTAACTACTTCAAGTTTGGCTTCTACATTGAACACACGTTACAACCTACTACCTTGTGTCGAAGAACTGTTGACCATTCCAACATCACATTCATCACTGCTCACAATTCCAGCACATTTATGTGAAGCTCCATTTGTTCTGCTGACCATATACATGACACTTGGTTTGACTAAACGTGTGCCCCTCAACCCCAATTCGATGCGTTTGTAAAAAGCAGTAGTTCTGGTGACGATGGATTTACCAGAACTCCCACATATTCAATGAGTTGGTTTAAACAATCCAAATCGTAGGGTGGTAGATTTTCTAGCGAATGAAGTTCTTTCCAAGAGTCCCGAGTGAGCCATTCCACCTTCCAGAAACAATGGAGAAGTCTTGTCCTCCAGGCTCCCAACGGTACCAGATTTGCCAGTTGTCTTCCATCTTCCCAATGAGCTTGCTTAACTCTGGCTGTTATCACATCTTGACGTTGAAGTAATTCCAATGATTTTACCAACCCTTCTCTTCTTTCTGCTGAGGGTCTCACCAGCAAGAGTCCTAAGTCGAAATTGGAGCCTAAGATGGTGAAAGTGTGACATAACGTCTTCTCGTTCACCCCAATCCTAGGCTTCTGAACAGAGTAAGGCACGTCCATAGCTCTTAATGAAGACTCTCTCAGCGAAGGTTTCTGACTAGCCAGTTGTCCAGATATGCATGTGACCGTACATGTCGTTGATGTAGATGACCCAAGACGGGACGAAGAATAGATGTGAAGACATGAGGAGCTGTGCAGAGACCGAAGGGAACAATTCGAGGTGATATGTTAACCTGTCTGCGACAAAACGTAAGTAATGGAAGACTGACGAGTGTAAGGGAACAGCTGGTGAAAGGGTGCAGGTGACTCCATGTCCACATACGCATGCAAACCTATTTACGTTGCCTTTTGAACTTGTATGTCAGACTGCCTGAGTGGTGAATCGAACCCAGGACCTTTGAAATCAAAGGCCAAGGTCCTACCGCTGAGCCAGACTGACACGGCCTAAAGCAGTAGGACCTTGGCCTTTGATTTCAAAGGTCCTGGGTTCGATTCCCCGCTCAGGTAGTCTGACATATAAGTCCAAAATGCAACATAAATAGGTTTGCATCCGTATTTATTAACCTATCTCGAGCCCATTGGCTTTCCGTCCCGTTTAATCCCTGTCCACAGACAAGCAGAATGACTTTTCTCTTCGCGACACGACCTCCTCAACCTGTTTGTTGTCCTTATCTTCCTTGTTAATGACTAGTCCCTTTTATCATACTGTTTTCGTTGACTTGCCCCGGAGATGCATGCAGGAAAGTGGGGCGCACTCCAAAAGGATTCCTTCTGGTACGGTCCATTTTGCAAAAAACCATGAAGTTTATTGGGAGCCTTACATTTGAAGGAGCACTGCCGCTTTCTTCTTATCCTTAAATTCTGGTGCGAATTCCAATAATTTTCTATTGAACAGCAGAGTCAGCCGTGAATAGGGAGAAGTTTCAGCTTTCCAACAACGATGTAAACAGAAAGAAGCACTTACAGAAGGAGCCTGAAGAAGATAGGAGGACCGAAATATTACATCTTTTCGTCAACAGCCTATAGAAAATTCACAAAAATACGATATTGTATTTCCTTTTTTGAATTTAAGCGTTACTTGTAAAATCTGGAGTTTCAAATCTTACTTTTGTCCAGTGAGGGTGTTTAAGCCTAACTCCAGTGCGGAAAATTCGGCGTTTATGCGATCATTTTACTCATGTGATGTGGGTTCGGTCTAGTATTAAGAATGCCTTTATTCTCATTTGTACAGGGGTTTAGAGTTAATTACTTTACTAGTTTATTGAGTTTGCTTTTGTATGATGCTTTCAGTTAATTTTGGTGCAGAAACGCCGTAATTTAAGGGGATTAAACATCGATTTCCTTGAATGTATGATGCTTTTAGTCAACTTCTAGCATCTTAGATCGTAATTTTTCTGCTTGAAATTGACCTTAAAGCATTTTAGGGGGGTGGTCCATAGCTTTGCCAGGGCTGCTAACAGGCAATTTATGGTAAAACAAAAAAAAACACCAGCCTGTGTCAACTTTCGCAAAAAAGGGCCGAGAAACAACTTTCTTTTTAAGTGGCTTTAGTTAATGAATTTATGATTAGTCCAGAACCAAAACCAGTCTGTGTGTGGTGTTACATGCCTCCATGGGAACCACAGGACAATTCATACTTTTTCTTAGTGGTTAGTACAGAAAAAATTTGCTTAACCCTTTAACAACCACAATGACTTCCAGTGATTTTTTTTAAGTACCATACGTAACTGTCGGTTGTGGGATTCAACCAGCATTCAGTTGGTTTGGAGACGACGCTAACCACTGGTCTATGCTTGCCCGCTATGCTCGGGGTCCCCGGGGACCCTTCATATAGCTTGGGCGCGCGTTTGGACTCTTGTTTTTCGATTGTCGAGTGAGCTGTAGCCATACGGCAACAGGGGGATTAATGGACTAAAAAGGAATTAGTTTACAAGCAGTACAATAATGATAAATATGCATTGTATTTATTTTTCTTTGGCTTTTCCAAACTATTAGGGAAGAAAAACAAAGAAAAGAAAACCAAAACACTTATTGCAAACTATACTTACTTGGCACTGTTTTTCTTAATATCATCTTCACATGATGAAACACCACAAAATGGAGCTAAAATAATGAAGTTCTTGTCTAGATGTTTACAAAAGTCACTCCAATCATGAGATACAGCATAATGTTCATCCAATTCCTTCTTGGCTCTGTAAATTAAAAATAAGCCACTGAACAACTGTCCAACTTCCTGCACAACGAATTTGTTAGCAGTGTAATTATTCTTCCCTCCTATTTTAGTCAATAGACTGCTATATCATATGCCAATACTGTATCTCAAAGTAAGCACTTATCTTCTGTCGCTTAACTTTTGATTTTAGAGAAATAGTGCGGTATGTGATGGGATTTGTGTGCCAAAATGAACTATTTTGCTGGATTGGGTTGATTTGAAGCAAAACTATTGGATAGTGATGTGGTTCCAAGCTTTCTTAACCCATCCCCCATCCAGAATGGGGGGGGGGGGGGGGGGTGGAGTATTTTTGTTACACCTTTTGCCAATTTATTAGTCGGTCGATCAGTCGTTACCCCCCTCCCCCATATATATTTATTTTTAGGTAATTTATGATATTCTGATAGTGAGGAAATTATTTGAAAGTGAAAAAAGCGATTAGTATGTCAAATTTTATCAATCGAATCAATTTTGAATCTAAGTGTTACATTTTCCCCTACATAAGTTCAGGAAAGCACACACAACCACCATGTTGAACACAACAAAGTTCGCTTGAATTTTCGGTGAAGTGCTACACACCCGTTCACCTTCTTCAGAAGTATACCAACTACACTAAAAGAGTCCGAAAACTATATGATGAAAGTTCGTAAATTTCAAATTTCAAAAGCACGCGCATGTAAGGTTGCATCACTGATCTTAATCTTTCATCTGGATATCCCACTTAGCGTCAATCTTGGCTGTAAGCGTAGGTGCCACCAATCTGTCAATGCCATATGTTGGTCCCGTGATGTTCATTAATGGATGTATAAGTGTTGTGAATCGTCTAATCTCCAAAGACTCCAAGGCCCTCAGATGTGTATCATTGCGAGTGTTGGAATTCATCAGGATGGAAACCTTCTCCCAGGTAACGGGTGTTGTGTTCTCAGGTGGTGTTGAGCGATTCCATTCTGACGAGCTCCCTTAACGGTTGCAGCTTCGTGCTCTTTGATGCGTTGAAGAAGGGTTCTCCTGGTTTCACTGATGTAGACTGAATCACACTTCTGGCAAGGAATGCGGTGCACTAATCCTCTATGGTTGGCAAGGTGACTAGGCGTCAGCAAGTAACCAGGTGAAATACTCGCGGTTATATCAACAAGGTTAGCAGGGGGACGGGAGGTAGGGGCTCGGATCAAGATGGTCGCTGCTTTTCAATTTACTCCCGAGTATTGTAGCGGTGGACAGGAGGGGGAGGAAGAGGTGGGGGAGCACGCATAGCTTCAGTGTCACACCTTTTCCTCTTCTGCAGCAACTTTTGATTTGCTGGGTGCCAGAAAAAACATATAATGCCCCGTTTCCTCAAGACCAATCGTTCAACAACACCTGAGAACACAACACTTCATTGCTTGGGACAAGGTTTCCATCCTGATGAATTCCAACACTCACAATGATGCACATTTGAGGGTCCTGGAGTCTTTGGAGACTAGACGATTCACAACATTTAAACATCCATTAGTGAACATCACGGTAATGACGTATGACGGCACGGACAGATTGGTGGCACCTACGCTTGCAGCCGAGCTTGACACTAAGTGGGATATCCAGATGAAAGATTAGGATCAGTGATGCAACCGTACATGCGTGCGCTTTTGAAATTTGGAATTTAAGAACTTTCATCATGCAGTTTTCGGACGTTTTTAGTGTAGTTGGTATACTTCTGAAGAAGATGAACGGGTGCAACACTTTGCCCAAAATTCAAGCGAACTTTGTTGTGTTCAATGTGGTGGTTGTGTGTGTGTTTTCCTGAACTTGTGTCATTTTTAAATCACTGTAGACACCGGTTGCCGGTATTTGTGTTTTCCTCTACACTTTATGACTTTAAACTACTTTGTTTGAGAGGGTTTGTTTGAAAGGGTTCATCCTTTTGCCTGCGTTGTCTTGCCCCAGATAGTCACTCAAACGTGAGTTTTGGGAACACATCTCCATTTGTCAACTGCTCAGCATCATGCCTTGCCAGATTTAGATGTGGGTGTGGCAAAACTCAGAATACATGTCCACATTTTCATTTCCAACATTTTCAACAACAACAATTACAAAAGCAAATTTTCTAAACCCCAACCTTATGCTTAAAGTTACAATGTTACCTTGAATATTTATAATTTTTTTTCCGACTAGATACCGGTATTTTCTGTATACCTTGTGGAAGAATAGTAGGAACAGTTTATAGTACTTTCAACTTTACAGCATTCCTGTGACTTACATAATTAAGCTAAATTGTTATTATTAAGCCTAAAAGAAAGGTAGAAATACCTTGTGTCCAAAGGAGGGAGGGATTAAGGCTTCATGGCATGTCGGCAGTAAGGTCATTAGCACCAACCTCAGTCACAGTGCAGTTGTCCGGGTTGTCAATGCGCCACACATTACAGAGGTGTTAAACCACAAATTTAGATCTTTCACTCGCGCTTGCACTCTTGGTTAGCCTGGAGTTCTTTTTGAACATTTTCAAATTTAAGGAGCAAGGACAACGTCGAGTTTGAAATAAATTCGGTAGTTTTATTTAGAGGATAACGGAATCATCTAAACGGTCTGTCAGAGCATTATTGAACCAAAAATATTGGGAGGGGGGGGGGGGGGCCAAGACGCAATTGAGATAAAACAGAAGCGGTTCTTTGCATCCTTCCTTTCCAGACCTTGTCTTCGATTGGAGTTGTTTCACCTTGCAAGAAATCCCTTAATATTCTCTTCGGAATGAAGTTTGCAGGTTTCACAAGGGCAGCAACGATGGCAACGATGGTGCTTGTCGTCCGGGATCAAATGCTTGCCACACTGAACACACAATGTGGACATAGTAGTGCCAAGCAATCACACATGTTGACAGCTCGGTGTCCGAAGAAGTAATGAGGGAAGGGACAGTTGCTGTTAGGCGACGCTGGTGCTCTGGTGAAGAGTTGACACATCTCGTTTAAATTTGGGGTTATTGTACATAAGGCATAAAATCCAACGTATCTCAGCTATTAAAATACAGCTAAGCATTTTAGGGTATTAGTAAAAAATTAATTGGTTTATGGCTGTACAGCTGACCCAGCAGGGGTTTGTCACACTTAGATTTTAGACCTGTCAGCACTTTGCGGAGCTGCAGGTTTAGCCTCCGTTTGCCTCACTTGTAGCCAACTAAGCGCCCAAGCACCGTTTGGTCTCAATTACCCAACTCTGTCTCATTTTATATATTTTGAGGAAGAAGTAAAGTAGGCACAACAGCCATCACCTCCTCTGAGGCAAGTAACCGGCTCTGTGGCTAACTCCATCCAGAAAATAGGTATCCCTGCACCCCGACATGGAATCGGCACGTTACACAATGTGTAGTTTATCTAAGCACAATGTTATATGACAACTCGTTCTGTGATGAATAACCAACCAAAATAACATCAGTGATTGCATCGCAACCAATTTTCTGCAGATATTACAACCGCATCACATCAGACATGCTCAGAAACACCACGGATTAACATTTTCTCCAGTACTTACTCAAAGATTACCAATGCTATTCAATTATGGCAACAAAGCATCAAATTTTCTTTAAATCTTTAGTATTAAACGAAAGTAGGGATCGACCGGATAGCATTTTACTGGATCCGGATCGGTTCCGGGTCTAGGTGCCGTATATCGGGTAATTCACACAAAAATGATGAAATAAAATTGTTTATTTTTTCCCCTTATAAGTTGCAGATGGTGTTAATTTTTGTTTTGTTTTACACCACTTTCTTACATTAAACACTCAGAAGTCGTACTATTAAGAGTGCAGTAGTTCCTATAGGCTACAGCACTCCACTGGTTTGATACAATGTAGCTAAATTTTTTGAAACAATCAAATAAAGCACTAATTGGATTTAAGCACTAAATCCAAAAAACTACAGGCCAATTGCAATTACTCCAGTTCCATGCAAGATAATGGAAACAATTATACGCAAGACAATGATGAAGTACATAAAGACTTTCAAGCTTATCAGGAACGACCAGTACGGTTTTTTACCAGGGCGTTCTTCTGTTCATCAACTACTAGCCGTGCTGGATAAGTGGACCGAAGCCCTGGACCAAGGTGTGCCTTCAGATGTTATTCTTATCGATTTTCAAAAGGCATTTGAATCGGTGGTCCATAGTAAGCTGCTTTATAAACTCCATGTTTCTGGCTTCAGTGGAGCACTTTTAGATTGGATTCGAGCATTCATTACCGGAAGAACCCAACAAGTGGTTATTGGCCTATACAAGTCTGCCTCATCTGATGTAATAAGTGGAGTACCACAGGGGTCTGTTCTAGGTCCCCTGCTATTTATCCTATTTTTAAACGATTTGACGTGTAACTCTCACAATGCAGAACAGGAAAAATTTGCCGATGATTTAAAGCTTCACTCGGCCATTATCAACACCCAAGACTGTATGGGATTGCAAGCGGAGGTCGAATACGTCTCTACTTGGGCAAAAGAACGGCAGTTACCCATCTCTTATGCAAAATGTAAAAGTTTTCATGTAGGGATTCAAAGCTGTGCTTTTACCTACACCATCGAAAATGAACACTTATCTACCACAAAAGAAGTGAAAGACCTAGGTGTTTGGTTTGCGTCTGACCTGAAGTCATCTGTGCACTGTAATCATGTGGTATCAGCGGCAAATCGTAGATCAGCAATTGTTCAGCGCTGTTTTAACTCGGGAAATGTACACACCAAACTCTGGGCGTACAAGGATTTCGTCCGTTCCCTGTTGGAATATGCAAGCCCTGTTTGGTCTCCCTATCTACTTAAGGATATTGACCACTTGGAAAAAGTTCAGCGACGTTTTACGAAGTCCCTACAAGGCATGCGGGAGTTACCATACTGTGAACGTCTTAAAAATCTTTGCCTCGATTCTTTGGAACTGCGTCGACTGAAGACGGATCTTGCACTGTGTATAACGTCCTCCATGGTAACTTATCGGTTGACCTACCTTTGTTTGAAATTAGTCCAATAACCTGGACAAGGGGCCACAAATTCACTCATGCTCCCAAAAGCGAGACTAAACTGTAGACAAAATTTCTTTGCTGTAAGAGTAATCCCAGCATGGAATTCACTGACTGACGAGACGGTTTCAGCCTCCTCCATTAACACTTTTAAGCGGTTGTTAAATTTGTCAAACTTAACCGAGTTCTTGAAGCGGCCAGAATATTACGTAGCAAGCTAAGTTTTTATTGTTAGGTTAATGTTTTTAATTTAGTTTTGATCATGTGAATGCTGATGTTGATGATGTGAATGCTCATGTGAACTTTTTTTATTGGCTTTGGGTTAAACTGTCCTGTTGCGGTTTTTATTTTTATTATTATACATATTTTTAAATAGCTTTAATTTTACTATTCATCTCTGTTTTTAACTTTCACTACAATTGTTTCATGCATTTCATTGTTTTACTATACGACTTCCAGGCTGGATGTTAGCGACCTTCCAGGGTCCTTTCCTGACCTGCGTGCAATTGCACCAAACTTTCTATTATTATTATTATTATTATTATTATTAATTAGGTTCATCAATCAAAAAATATTTTTCTAAATTAAGGATTTTCTCATTGATTAGCCTAGCCTACTGCTTCATTTCGAAAAAATGTGCATAATTTTATAAAATAAAATTTATTTTTTATCAAACAAAATAACTTAAAAAGCTGGAATACAAAAAAAAATAAGTTAGAAAAATATTTACAGGTTTGAACATGGTTGTCAGTTAATCATGCCTGGTTAAAAAAAAATAACCTCTTTTATTCTCCAACATATTTTAAAATTTTGCTTAATTATAAATAAAATAAAATAATAACATACAGCTGAAATAAAAAAAAAAACACTAAATATTTAAAGATTTAAACAAAAAGTTAATCAAATCATGCCGGTTTTTAAAAAAAAATCTCTTCAATTCTCCAAAATATTTTAAAATTTTGTTTAATTATAAATAAAGCCCAATAAAATAATAACATAAGGTGAAATAAAAATTAAAAAAAGGACACTAAACAGATATTTACAGATTTAAACAAGGTTACCAGTTAATCATGTCTGGTTTTTGAGTTGGGCACCAATGCCTACACCTGGCGTATAAGTAAAGCCAAATAAAATAATAAAGCTGAAAAAAAATTTTTTTTTAAATAATAATATGTGCAGATTTAAATATGGTGATATCACACATATCATGTTTTGGAGTTGGCTAACTACTCCAACAGTTGACTACCTCCTCCCAGGTTGACTCTTAACACTTTGCTACTGCTGATTCGACAGGCAATGTTTACGAAGTCTAAAAACGAATTAAGGGAGCAGATTCGCCAACAAAATGAATTTAGGATACTTCAAAGGCACTCAACATTTACACAGTGAAGTAAATACTTGGATCTCTTTCCAGAAATTAAAAGATTCAAAGGTGAAAATTTTAAAGTTTGCAGCTTCGTGTGTTAGGCTTAACTCACTCACCAGGTGCGATAGGGAAAACTATAGGGAAAACATGCCGTTTACTCCTATTCTATGCGGCTGATGTCTTTTTTTTTTTTTTTTTGCGGTTAGCCAAGGTAAGTTTGATATATAAAAAAAAAATCTAGCGAATTAAAACTGTCTTTGTGGGAATACTCAATCTTCCCAGCAATGCTGGTTAAAGATGTTGTTTGTTGCCCAACCGAAAATATGCGTTACCTGTTTTATATGCACTCTCTCAGGTTTCAGTGCTTCGTCCAGAGAAAAGAGACGAAACTTGACTTCCCCGCCAGTGTCGTAGTTATTCCACTGCGCCTACGCGGACGCAGTCCTCCCTTATAGTATAAACGCCGGTAGGCATTCATTTCTCATCTCTCGCCATAATACTCTCAATTGTCACCAAGGTAACTCGAGAGGGGAGGAAGGGCGGGTCGTTTTGTAAAACAGGTAATGTATATTTTCAGTTGGGCAACAAAAACTATCTTTAACCAGCCTTGCTGGAAAGATTGAGTTTTTGGTTGCCTTCGGACATCTCCATTAACTTACCTGTTTTATATGCACTCAGTAGACTGCGTCACCGGAGGCGGGCCTTGGTGACGGGCGCCCTGGCTACGGACTGGCTACCCTGAAGTCAACTTGACTCAACGAACCTGAAAGCAACTGATGTAGAGGGAGGAAAGGTGTTCCTTCAGCTCTTGAAAGTTTTGTTGTGCGACTGGTTGGTGTAGGTGCGGATGGAACTGGCTAGAAGCGGAGGAGTTCACCGGAGGAAGCAGTTGCAAGCAGGTTCCAGGGTAAAGGAGAAACAGCAGCCTTAAGGTCAGGTGACTGGAACCCTTAGGGATCGTTGAAGCGACAAAGTCACATTGCAATAGTAAGTTATTGTTGTTATCATTATTTTTTTTTTTACCGAAGAGGGCAACAAAATATCATTTTAACCTAGCCTGGTACTGAAGAAAACGTCCGACTCGGACCGGAGGGGAACCGAGGATGTGGCGGTGACTGTCAGAGCGCTGTTACGTTCCGAGGTATCCATCCCTGCTGGAAAAAGGAGCAGCTGTTTGGCCTGATGATATACCGGAGGAAAGGCCAGAAGGAAGACCGAAGGTAGGTCCGTGAGGATGGGGACAGGCCGGATCGTAGATGATTACGATGGCAAAAGTGCCCTAGCGCATTTATTCGTAAGCGATGTCCCGGACTTGGGTTGGGACAACGTGGTTCTTGGAAGCACCTTCGAGAGGGCTATAGATGGAAAGGTGTTGTCAACACAATGCCAGGGATGGCAAGGTTTTTCAGGAACGTGTGAGTTGAGTCGAACAGCATAGCGTTAAGCTGATGAGTTGCAATAGGGGTGGCGAAAATGAGAGGAGGCAGGATAGCTTGGAACAGTTCTCCCTAATGCCGACCGGTAGGAACTGCCGGTTACTTTGAATTCTCCTTCTTGTGTATGTTTTCGTTCTGTAGTGTTTTGGTTTGAAATCCAAAGGAGGACGGAACGGATAGTAATTTCGGATTAGGAACGAAAGATGTAGATCGAGGAGGAAAGGTCCATCATCCCCTTAATGTAGAGCGGACGGTTAAAGCGGACGTTTCGCTGGAAAAAAGGTTCAGATCAAGAGGAGGTAGTTGCAGACCGGCGGAGGCGGTCAATGTGGTAACAACTTTCCAGGCCTTTAGGTGAAAGCAGAGGCAGGCATAGCGTGTCGTATGGTGGGAGAGGTCCCTGGAGGGAAAACGTAGGTTTCGTACCGGAGGAGGCTGGCGACAAAGAATCGGGAACGGGGGCGTAGGAGCCGGAATGGGATGCATTGTTTAGCGAATCAAGAAGAGGAACGGGAGACAAGAGACGTGGTGAACCCGGTTAGAGTGGAGAAAAGCCATCCTCGACAGAAGGAACGGATGAGGCTTTCATTAGTCTTTTTGCAAAGGAGCGGAAGGCAAAAGGTAGCAAAGGTGGAGGAGGTCGTCCATCCGTGGAACGGTGGCATGCGGAATGAGAATATAGAATTGCGGGCGTACTCAGAATGACCACTCGTGGTGATCGTCCTAGGAGAAATGATCTAAAAGGAGGCTGCGCAGGAGGATGCGCAGATGGTGGCGGCGTGGAGGGATATTATGCCCCTATTAAAGAAGTACAGTAAGCATCGCTAGAAGCGGAGGGAGGCGGAGGCTGACAGTAGGTACTGAAATGGCCAGGAGGCAAGGAGGCTGCGTCGGTAGTCGGCGGGTAGTGTTAGGCGGAGGATCGGTGCAGAGTCCTTCACACAGTGTGTTGGCTGTAATGCTGAGGACGTCCGCCTGCGATGCGGTACGCAAACCGAGGCGGAGGATGTGGTCGTTGTGGAGTTATTCTTTCTTTCTTTTTTTTTTAAATTAAGGCTCTTGGATAGCTTGCCGTGAGGAACAATCGTTCTTGATGCTTCGCCAAGTGGGATGGGGACGGATGAGGACGTCAGTAATTTTAATGTGGCGAGAAACGTGGGACTGCTGTTTCTAGAGGGAACGAGTGCCCCCCCCCCCCCCCTCGTCCCGTGAGTGATCAGGGCATCGAGGGTCAGCATAAGGCAGAGGGCGGAAGGCGTTCCGCAGGGAACGCAGCCACACTTCCATGGACAAGGCCGAGTTTCATATCATGATCAGGAAGGGTAGATTGAACCACACAAGTGGGCTCCTTTAGGGAGTAACGTGGAGGAGAGGAGAGCTGCACATGTCGACGATAGAAGAGGGACAAACTAGTCGCAGCGTCAGAGCATATATCTGAAAAGAAAGCAGCGCAGTAGGATGCGCAAATGGAGAAGGCGCGGAGAGACACCGTACCTCTCAACGAAACAACAGCATCCAATGCCGGAGGGGAAAGGTGTAAGCCGATAGTAGGCAGTGAAATGGTCTAACCCAAAAAGGCTGAGCAGAGGCAATGCGCAGTGGCAAAGAGGTCCGAGGACGAGGAATGCCGTTAATCCGAACTGATCCGCATACTGCCCACACGCAACGATGATGTGAGCCGCCCTGGGCAGAAGCCAAGAGGAACGGTCGTTTCGAGGGAAGGCGGAGGAACAGCGAAGGGCGGAGGGACAGCGGAGGGCGGAGGGACAGCGGACGAGGAACGTTGAACCGGAGGAGGGGCTGTTAGAGCAACCGCATCGCGTGGCAGGCAAAAAAAAAAAAAAAAGATCTAATTAGCTTTCATGGTCAGAGGAGGACTTTTTTTTAGTTTTCATGGTTGGCGGCGGTTCTTTTTAGTTCCTTTTAGAATAGGAAGCGACCTGGCTGCCAAATTCCATCTGCTTCGGATGGGAGGTGGATGGAGAGTCATGGAATGTATGATCCCAGACTTCAGTGTGAATGGACAGGTGAATACGGTGAGGTTATGTCTTTTGTACAGGAATGGTGTGAGGAGGTAAACACCGGCGGGTGGGTGGTGGTTTTGGTGCCAGAGGTGTGATTCCTTGTATGGTATCAGGATGGGAACATACAGCCGGAGGGGAACGTGGCTGGACTTCGGAAGGCCATTCCAGGTCGCAGAAGGGTCTGTTGAATGTCGGGAGTGGGAACGGTAGGTGTTGGCAGCCCGGAGGAAGGAAAGCTGGGGAGGATGCAGTGTCTGTGCCTAGAAAAATAGTTCTGATAGGCGATGGAAGGGTCGACGGTGGGAAAGAAGACGCCGTGGAGGCCAAGTCGGAAGTAATGTGCCATGGGAACATGGCTGGAACATCGGGTTGGTGCCTGGGAGACGTAAGGTTGACGTTGGGCCAGAACGGTGACTCAGTTGAGTCGGAAGTATGTTGTCGCCCAGTTGCATCTGCGGAACGGAAGGAGGGTTAGAAAGAGCGTCCGCCTGTCTTGTGGTGTATCGTTGTGTTGAAGAAAATGGAACACCTCCGTAGGAAGAGGTCAGTATGGGAGGCGGAATGGTCGTTCGAGGAACGGAGGCGTAGGAGCCGGAACGGAAGGTAGTGTCGTGGTAGCGGTTCCGCAGTAGGAACGGCAGACGAAAACATTCCGGAGGAATGATGTTAGGATGTGGAGAACCCGGTGAGGGCGGAGGAGGGAAGAAAGGACGGAGTATCAAGAAAACCATTGAAAAAACAACGAAAAGTAGGATAACCTTACAAGCGGAGTAGCGGAGGGAGGCGTTCTTGCGCAAAACGGTGGTATGCGGTAGCGTATCGGGAACCCGTGGGAGCTCGAGACGACCACTCGTGGTGATTGCTCTAGGAGAAATGATCCCGACAGGACGCTGCATGCGCATGCGTCGTACCGTACGATCCCGGCAGTAGGAAAGGACGAGCTGGCTGCATCGTCGGAGTATATATTCCGGAAGGAGGGCTGCGCAATAGGATGCGCAGATGGAGGCGGTGCGGAGGAATATCATCCCCTTTCTAATAAAACAACAGCATACAATGCTGGAGGGAGGAAATGTGAAAGCCGATAGTAGGCAGTGAAATGGTCCACCCCAAGAAGGCTACTCGGAGCCAGCGCGCAGTGGGGGAGGGGACCGAGGACGAGGAATGTCGCTAATTTGTACTGATCCGCCTTCCGCCCAAACGCAATGAAGACGTGAACCGCCTTGGGTACGAACGGCCGTTCCGAGGGACAGCAGCCAGCAGAAGGCGGAGGGGGGGGGTAAAACTTAAAGCGGACGAGGAACTGGAAGAGCAATGCATCGCGTGGCAGCGCAGAGAGATGAGGAATGAATGCCTGCCAGCGTTTACATAGGGAGGACTACATCCACGCAGGCGCAGTGGAATAACTACGAGACTGGCAGGGAAATCAACTTTCATCTCTTTTCTCTGGAAGAAGCACTGACCTGAGAGAGTGCGTATAAAACAGGTACAGTAATTGAGATTTTCGAAGGCAACCAAAAAACCTTTTTAAAATTACGATTCTTTCGCGGATTAACGAGCCAACTTTCGGTACAACTTGAGTAAAGTTTGACTTTTTGTGCATCTTCGTTTCGTATTCTCCATTATGAGAATTAGTACACTTTTTTCACCACTCGAAGCACGATCTGTTGTTTCACTAAATGTTCGGAGATAATCCGGTCTGCGCACGAGACGCCATTTTTAAAAACCAGACACAGTATGTAGGTTTTATCGGTATCGACGCTAGTCAACACTCGGAAGAAGGAGATCGGATTATCTCCGAAAATTTAGTGAAATAACAGATTGTGCTTCGAGTGGTGGAAAAAGTGTATTAATTCTCATAATGTCGATGAATTTCCACTGTAGTAGGCGGTTACCTCTTTTCCAATCGTATTCTCCAGTTCACATTTTTGTTACAATATAATTATTTCGTCTGCAATTTTTTATACTCGTAGACAGCTTAGTTATTTTACTAAGAAGCAAAGAAAAAAAGGAAGTTGATTATTTGTGTAGGATCCGGTTTAAAATAATTACCGGATCCGGATCTATCCGGACTCGGTCGATCCCTAAACGATAGCAAGTCAAAACATGAAATAGTAAAATCCAGAACTTACTTGGTAAACATGCTTTCGTGGATCTTTTCCAATAGATTCTTAATCTCTTGAACTGCGTTTGCTTCCTTGAAAGATAACTTCTCTCCTGTATCACGTCTGACTGCTACAAACTCGTTTTGTTTCATGTCACGTGGACCAACTTCAATGCGGATCGGAACACCCTGAAAACCATCAATGACCATGTACATTATACAAGGCTACTATATTTTAAAAAACAAATTAGAACTTGGTTTATTAAAAAAAAAACGAAAATTTTAACTAGTGAAAATTAGTTTTTACTTACCTAAAATACTTACCTTCAGTAATATTGCTAAAACCACCTTTTTACGCTATTTACTGCTCGCTTACGAACTAAAAACCCCATTTTTTATGTTCTCCCTAAGCTTTTCTCCACTGCCGCCAGGCGGCGCTGCACGTCCTTACCACGACGTCAGCGCCCCCACCAGTCCAACCGCATCACTTTTTCACGGGCACTCCGGTTCAGTGATTGCGGGGAGGCGGGCGGGTCCTTACTGAAGGTAAGTATTTTAGGTAAGTAAAAACTAATTTTCACTAGTTAAAATTTTCGTTTCTTACTTCCTGCAAATACTTACCTTCAGTAATATTGCTGAATTTGTCAGACAGGAGGCGGGAATCACCACCCCAACCAGGAACCCCGGAGAACAAGCTTACTAAACCACACACACACTGCCACCAAAACACTAATAAAGAACCAAAAGGCGACCAACCCACCAGGACCAGGTATCCAGCGACGCCAAGCCCTCATAGAGAGGCCCATGGTCCCCAACCAACAGCCGGGTGAGTTAGCCCAACGCCTGGCAGTGCCTCATCCTTGAGAACCTAGCTCAGTAACAAAGCACACAAGCCCAGAAAACCGGCCCGCTCCACTAGAATTGCCGTAATGGAGCACAGCCAGAATAACACACTGCAACAAGGCACACTGACGCGGGCTTCACCCCCAGAAAGCCTGGCCAGCCACAACAAGGCTTGCACCACAGATCCGCCCGCCCCAGGCCACTCGGGACCCCCAAGGAAGTACGCACAAACAGGGGCGGGTGGCGCAGGGAGCACGCTGCTACTGCTACGTCCAGCGGCGTCCCGCACCAAGAGTGTAAGAAATGCCCGTGTTACTCCAGCGAAATCCTAAACCTACAACTACCGTACTGTTTCAAAGCAGGTCCAGAAGAAAAACTGAAGTACAACTGTACATGTAATAGCGACATTTCGAAAGGTACAACACTTGACCACATGGCTTAAAACAAACACGGCATAAACAACAAGACTGCAGCTTGCATCCCTTGCTGCCCGCATCAACACCAGAACGCGAGTGAGCGTTCGCTCCATCCGAAACCGGAAGGTATCTCCCCACTAGGCTAGAGCGATTGATCAGCCAGATACAATTCTCCAGGCATGCACAATGCATAACCACCACCAGGCTTCCAAACACCCTTTCCTGAATTGGGGGAAAGTACATTTCAATGTCAGGCCTTTAACACTACCTTGACATATTAAACAACGACATGAACACTGTAAACCCTCTGCTGGGAAGAACCATTCATAGTTAGGCTATGACAACCAACACACACTCCCATCCATCTCATGCAAACACAATGCTACAGAAGGTATAACATTACTTATGAGTCACAATTATAGAACGCCGCTGAACATATCCTATTCAACCGCCCTGGGTTCAGTCATTCCGACAACATGTCTGCACCATTTAGTGCAGACGGCACGGTATATATAAACAGAAATATAGCTTACGTATCCAATCCCCCAAAAACATACATTTAATGGCAATGTGCTCTGACCTCAAGATTCTCACCTCATACCTATTTATGCAGCGGCATGAAGAACACCAACGCAAGGGAAAAAGTTAAAACACTTTATTGAGCAAAATACACTGTACATAAAAATGGCGAACCTGGGGTTGCCCCTTACGAAGTGCCCTTGTCCGGCGGGGCCAAGCGCGGCCCACCCGAGCGGTCACGGTCCACAGAGGGGCAGACTGGGTGAGGCAGCGCTGCTACCTGCAGCCAGTGCCCAGGAGCAGTGAAGTCAAGTGGGTGCTTGGGGGCCGGACGGGGGTCGTGCAACTGCGCGGCAGGTACAGGACCCCGGAGCCCAAACGAGCCCAAAGGGTGAGGGCCCCCAAAGGAAGAGGTTGGGAAAAAAAAAAAAAAAAAGGGGGGGGGGGGGGGGGGCAAGACTGGAGGCGGCTCCAGGTCCAGCCAAAAAAAAACGCACGCAAAAAATCAGAGAAAGAAAAAACCGCATAAAAAATGAAAACCACCCCAACCGAAGGGCATAGCCTACAACACCAAACATAAAAAAGAATATTAAAAAAAAAAAATATATAAAATCATAGGCTAAAAAAAAAAAAAGAAATACATATACATAACGCAAGAAAGCACAAGTAGGCTGCTGCCTGCAGGCCCCACAGTTGGCTCTGAAGCACCTAGGCTACGTAGAAACCGCAAACCACTCGGCATCAGTCTCGCAAGCCACGAAGACGTAGAAGCGCGCACTAAGACACATGCCTATGCTGCAAAATAGGCGGCGGCCCATCACGGCAACACCAAACTAACAGGCACGCTCCGCACAAGCACAAAATGGCACATCAGCCCACTACAGAAGCACAAACCACAAAGGAAGCAGGGCCTGCAGCACAGGGGGCCCTCCACTCCAGGGACCCAAACGAAACACAGCACAAAATAGAATATATATAAACAACAACAACAAAAAAAAAAAAAAAAGCGCGAATAAAAGGCACAACACCACTATCTTGGCGAAACCAAGGGCAAAACTTCACTGGGCCAACATCCGAACATGTGCCGACTGCAGGGTAGAAGCCGGTGTATGAATGTAGCGTGCATAACAGTTCGAGGTCCACCTACCGAGTGTCTGGATTAGGTGGTCGGCGATATGGGCATCCGCTGCAGATGTTGCTGCCCCGATCCGAAACGAATGCCCATTGTAAAGTGCACTGTTAAGGCCTAAGCGAGTGCAAAGCTGCTTCAGTTTCGCAACGAAGAAGGTTCTGGTCATAGCGTGGCCAGCATCGTCCAAGAAGAAAGGATCAGTCTGTGAAGCTCCTAGGCGTAGGCGAAGTTCGCGAAAGACGCCCAGTGCCTTGACTGGGCAAATGTCAGCACCTGTACAAAAAAGCTGAATCTTAACACCCCTCCTAAAAGGGTCAGTCTTGGAAGCACAAAGCAGAACAGTGGCTGTCGACGCATTGTGGTTTATTTCCACGTTGGAAAAAGAGAGACAAAAGTCTGAAACGTAGGCCGAAGTAACAGTAAATTCGCCACAGCGCAGGAAACCAAAAAAGGCTGTCACGCAAGCTGTTTCGAGAAGGAGATCTACGTAAGGTGAAAATACGCCGCTACGCAAGAGTGCCACCAAACGACGTAGCAAGTGTGCAGTAATTGGCAATCGGGGACGAGACGGCAGCTTAACAGTTCGTTTTATGGCTCTCATCACCGAAGCAAGACCAGGGTATGGCACCCCAGTACCGTCGCACAAAGGATTGGAAAACCCCGCTCTAATAAAACAGAAGCGCACCCCACACAAATACAATTTAATAGTTCCGTGCCGCAGCCCTCGCACCCGATGGCAGAAAGCGACGAACAGAATCAACAATTGTTCAGAAACGGGCACGGGCCGTGACGATCTCCGTAGATTGTGGAGTGCTAAAAAGGAGCAGTAGAGTTGGAATCCAGTATTATAGGCACTTCTCGTACTTGGAGATAAAGAACGTAGAAATAACTCGTCGACTGTCTCCACTAAAGCATCACAACTTGCGGGAAGGTTGGACAATCTGCCTTGCGAAGACCTGCCCAGTTGGGTTGATGTTGCCAAAAGTCCATCTGAAACAAGGAGTGAGAATCGTCAGTCGTGATCGAATCAGCTGCTCGTTTCCAGACCACCGTTGAGAAGCTACCATGCAGAGCGCACCAGGTCAAACGCCGCAACAGCTGCATCAACAGCGGAAAGGAGGACCGTCCTTTGGTAATACCTCTCTCCGCCATGATGCCCGAGCAGTGGAAAGCTATCTTAAGTCGTTCCCACATCCTACCCCACAGAATCGCGCAAACAACAATCGCGTATACCTCCCGACAAGAAGAAAGATGGTCGCGAACCAAATGTGGCTGCAATTCTTCAGGCCAGTTGCCCTCACACAAGCTTCCGTTGAAAGCACACCTGAAACCACCATTGAAGTCCAAATCAAAGAACACACCTAGAGCACACACACATTTCGTCCCACAGACTTGAAAAAGTGACACCCCGTTCCAGGAAGAAAGGAGAGAGCCCCAAAACCAAAGCTCTCGTCGACAGTCCTTAGATAACGAAATGAAATGATGCAGACCACGCACAGTATTAGCCAGAGTCAGCAAGTGAATGACGAAGGACCTACCAGCTGGTATAACCCCCGACGCAAAGTTCAAGTGGCCTAGAAGACTCAGAAGCTCCCGCTTCGTACATTTCTTTTTGCAAAATGTCGTCAAGAGCTTGCCAATGCGGGTCCTCTTATCCTCTGGTAAGCGGGCTTCCATCTTACCAGCATCAAGCACTATGCCGAGGAATTCCAACGTTGGGACAGGGCCGATGGTCTTAGCCGGAGACAGTGGAATTCGTAACTTCTTGAAAACATGTGTTAACAGTGACATGGTGCGGAGGCCATCACACTCCGTAGCATCGATCGTTAAAAAGTCATCCAAAAGATTCGTGATGCCGTAGTTATGCTGCAGAATCCAACACAGGGCGGCAGCCAGCATATCAAACAGCTTTGGACTGGAGCGTGACCCAAACACGAGCCGCACAAAGAAAAAATAATGGTTTTCCCACTTGATGCCATGTAAGTGCCACAATTCTGGAAGGATTGGCAGCAGCTTGAAAGCATCGGTTATATCCGCTTTGCATAACATAGCATTTTTTCCAACTGTGGAGATAATGCGGATGGCATCATCAACTCTGGTGTAAGAGAGAGAGAGCTTCTGCTTGTCAATCAGTTGATTGATGCTAGGGTTGTCAGGATCGTCATGTGGTGATGAAAGATCGACGATTAATCGTTTCTTGCCCGAATATTTCCCCGTAGCAATACCTATCGGGTTAACCCGGTAAGTTGGAAAAGGAGGCACAGAAAAAGGACCAATCACGTATCCCCTGGCAACTTCAGCAGCAATCAGTTCCTTGACGACATGAGGCTCTTGCCTCGCAGACAACAAGTTGCGACATTCCAGGGTGGTTGGCGGCATGCACTCGACACCGGTATGAAAACCGTTCCTCAGGCCGTTTAGCAGTGCATCGACAGCAGCTCGGTCAGGATGGGTCGAAAGTTCGGTTTGTAGAGCATCGACGTCAATGGGGGTGGACGTCACAAGGCGGGGTGGGGCAACAGGTAGTCATGCAGTAGGGGTTGACTTAGTTGCAGTAGAACTTGCACGACAGGCAGTGGCCGCATGGTTTCCTTGACAAGAAGAGCAAACATGCGCGAATGCACACTCTTTTCGTACACAACCTCTCACCGTGTTAAAATTGTTGCACACTTCGTTACCATTAAAATAAACACGGCGGCGGCCCAACCTGTCCTTACCGGACATATCCGGTGATTCCTTGAGGTTTGGCTTACCCATTCGCTGAAGTCGGTTGGCGACATGTCCTGCTTGGGGCTGGGCCATCAGAGGGCAAAGTGGAGCTGCGTGGGCCACACTATTGCATACTGTACACGCTAAAACCTTGTGTCCAGCGAAAATTAAGTTAAAAATGACACTGTCAATAATACTCCAGTCGACAGCAATCCCCGACTGTTGTAGAATGGCCGCAGCTTTAGAAGAAAAACGAAGGTGGTATTGGTAGAAAGAACTACCGCCAAAACTACGTGCCATTTCCAAAATGTGGCGCAAATATAAGTCAAGTTCCTTATGTCGATGCGGGAAAGCGTCGCACATTACTGATTTGTAAATAATAAACGCTAATGAAAATGTTAGTGTTGTGTTTCAGGCTGTCCTCTATTATGTTTTAGCTGCATTTATAGGTCCCGTTTATGATTTGATCAGTTCCAGCTGAACTGCTGAATACACCTTGTGTGTGCTCCAGATTGTATATATTGTACCTTACTGCCTTGGCGATAGAGCCCCACAAATGTATTCAGGTGATAATTATGATGTGTGTCCTAGTAGGTGGATGTGCTTATGCTGAGCAGAATGTACCTATCTTGTTTTGTGAATTTAATTTGAAACTGTCATTATCATTCAAGGAGAATGAAGGTGGGAGTGAATTATCATTATGTCAATATCACTAATAAGGAATAAATTGGTGAGTAAGAACTTTGTATCATTGAGGTTGGCCTGTTGACTTAGTGAAAATTTCCATATGAAGAAGCCATGAGAAGTCCACATTTGCATAGATAGCCATTCAATGTCACCCACTTCTGCTGCTTATGTTTTTGAGTTACAAACTCACAAACTTTCAGGTTATGGGCCCAGCACGTGAAACTATGGGAGATATTTTATTGGGCTAGGAAGTTTATTAATGGAAATTGGATTGGAAATTGCCATTTTGTCCTAAGCTACCAAACACATGGGTGAAAGAGCATGCAAGTGTGAAGAATGCATCAAGGCTAAGCACAATGGTGGGTAGGCTGAACATTCTGTTGGTCAATGGAGGAGTCAACATTTCATGCACAGGTTCATAATAGAACAGGCCTGTTCTCAGTAGAATAAAACCTCAATGCTAAACCATTCAAGCATATTGAAGAGAAAAAGTTCTAGTGCAGTTTTAAGCCTTTGTGAGTACTAATGATTTATCACTGTCATATATGAACTATAGTATTGCCGATAGTTTTGAACATTGGAGAAAGGCCGTACACATGTAGATTGTTGGGAACGCAACCAATGAGTTTTTGCTACACCATAGACATACTGGAGAGAAACCGTTCAAGTGAATTATTGGCGGGGAGAGTCTTTCTATATATTAATTATCCCAGATTTACCTGAACTATAGTAGTGGTTAACATTGGAGAAAGGCCATACATATGGAGGATATGTGGGAAAGCGCCCAATGGGGATATAGCTATACCATACCATTTAAGGCATACTGGGGAGAAACCGTACTAGTGCAACATTTGTGGGAAAGCCTTTCCATATTTTACTAACCCAGCCTTATATAAGACTATAGTATTGCTGGTAGATAAGCAACATTGGAGAGAAACTATTCACATGTAGGATATGTGGAAAAGCAAGCAATAGTTTATCGCTATACTATACCATTAGTCATACTGGAGAGAAACCACTATAATGTAAAGATTGTGGTAAAGCATTTTCATATATCACTATTTATCTCGGGCAGGTATGAAATTTTGATATTCTAGAAGTGAATCCATACAAATGGTATGAACTTGTAGGCTATTCTATAACAAGCATTTCCAACTCCCAATAAGTGAGGTGTACCTTATTGACGTCCTGTCCTTACTACTCACAGTATGGCATTCAACATGAATGAGGATCAATCAAGTGGCATAACTCTACGTTTCCCTAAACTAAATGACAAAAACTACCGCTCCTGGAATTTTGACATGCAAATGTTTTTGCGTGAACGCGGACTGCATGGCTTTATTGATGAGAAGTCGCCAGAGACCGAGCCCTCCCCTGAAGAAGAAGAGGCCCATCCTGGGGTTAGGCGACAATTCAAGTTTCGACAGTCAAGAGCATTAGCAACAATAGCATTAGGACTAGAGGTCGATTTGAAGACACTGATCAGAACGTGCACTACCGCCGATGAAGCTTGGAAGTCGCTAGCATCTGTCTTCGAGCCCAAGTCCCGAGCCAGGATTGGCCATCTTCGAAAAGAGTTTGTAATGATGCAGATGAGACCCAATGAATCGATGGCGAAGTATCTCTCGCGTGTCCAGAATGCGGTCACAGATCTTGAAGAAGCAGGGAAGACAGTCGGTGATGAAGAACACGCATTTCAAATGATCTGCGGGTTGCCAGCAGAATGGGATTCGATAGTTCAGATACTTTACGCCTTAGAAGACGCAGAATTTACGCCAAATAAGATTAAAGAAAGTCTTCTTAGTGAATTTGGAAGGCGATATCCGACACCTGTTGGGCCAGTGCAAGATGCCGCATTTTTGGGAGCAATTTCATTAGGAAATCAGCGATCCACTCGAAGTAGAAGACAAGAAAGTCGTGGACGCAGAAGAGGAAGACAACAGTCTAAGAGTCCATTTAGGAAGAAGAATAGCGACACATGTTTTTCCTGTGGAGGGACAGGTCACTTCGCTAGGAATTGTCCATCCCCTAAGCCACGTCAGGGACGTGAAGAGAAGATGTCAGCCAGAGGTTCTCGATCCCAAGCATTTCTAGCCGAAGCAAATACAGTAGGATCGGCGAATGAGGTCTTATGGACGCTAGATACTGCAGCAACACATCACTTTTGTAATCAACGTGAATGGTTCCAAAA
>JAHWFP010249413.1:0-12932 GCA_023313725.1 Lithobius niger
AATTTTCTCAAGTGTACATTTGATTATTTCAATTAAAAATCATCAATATTTATCCGTGTACATTTTAACAAGTGAAAATTTAATCATATAACCCCTTTTTACGGCACACTTGACGTTTTTGTTTGTATACTTTATATTGATCGTACTTTAAATCCCCTGTAAAATTTGACAACAATGCCATATTACCCGCCTATTATTGCCATAGCGAGTAGTAAGTTCCGAGCCCGTAGGTTTATTACTCAAATTTTTACCAGTTTTCTGCCTGTTTGCCTGATGCCTTAATCACAAGACGCTTATGACATCAGCCTCAAGTTTGGTCGTAATTAGGTCTTTATGAATTCTATAAAAGGGTTGAACGGGGATGAATTTACAATTACTTCGACTTTTTTTTTGCTCACGTGTTTGGAAGTACGGCTGTAATATATATTTTTGCTGAGAATTTTGTGTAATATTTTTCAATAAGTGTAAAACAACCTTCACCATAAGGACAGTTGCTTGACGTGTTTGGCTGCAACATGCACCTGTGTTCCATTCAGTCTGATCGTACTTGGCAACATTCCTTCATGCCTAGGAAAGTGTATAGGGCATGTTATTGCTATCCTGACTCTGTTTTATTAATAATCCCAAATCCGGCAGTAAACTTCAAGAAAAATTCTGAATTGGATTACAAAGCAATTCCCTAACTATAACTCCAAGTTGCGCGCCAGAAGGCGTTTGTCCAAACCGTAATAGACGCCCATGCCATATTTATCGAGATCAGTCCTGGTAGTAGTCAAATTTTAATGCTTCGTCCATGCATTAGGGCTTGTAAATAATTGGACAGAAATGGGGAGGAAACAGATATAGAGAACGTCAATGATGCACAGAGTTTTCAAATAGCGTCCTTGGCAGACGTGCCCATTTTATGTAAAAGGGAATCTACCCAAAACTGGTATAAGAGAAGCCACCAATACAGAAAGAAATCACAAGGTAGGGGGTAAATGAAGCAAGCAGTCTGCATTAAAGACTGGCCTTGTGAGGATACACAATATACCAGTCTGAGAAAGAAAGAAAAGACAACTGCCCCGACTGGGACTCGAACCCTGGACATCCGTTTACTAGCCGGGCGCTCTAACCACTGCGCTACCGGGGCGGGTACTGGCTACAGGCTCCAGCCGAGCTAAGTAGCTGTTCAATCTTTCTCAGTGGTGACCTAAAGATCACAAACATACATGTGTATGTTTAGTGCATGTTTAATGCAGACTGCTTGCTTCAGAAGCCACCAAGTTTCTCAAAAGGGTCGGCCTTTGAAAGTAGTGACATCATTCAACCAGGGAAAGGCTGCCAAAGCAAATCCCGTTAGCCAAGTTAATCGCACCTACTAATAGTTGGAAAGTTAAATGAAAACTAGAAGATTGCTATTAGCGGTAGCAATCTTCAAGGTTTCCCCGTAACGTCCAAAGTATTGTTTGGTGCGATTAACTTGGCTAATAGGATTTACCTTGGCGGCCTTTTCCTGGTTGAATGATATCAATACTTTCAAAGGCCGACCTTTTTTGGAAACTTGGTGGCTCCTCTTATACCTGTTTTGGTTGTGGGTGGATATCACAACTTTCCAAATGGAAAAAATGAAATGTGAATACAAAAATCCCCTCTACCTTTTTTGATTGACGGTATTTTATGTCTATAAATTTTCCCATTCATAATTTTCATATTTGCCATTGCCTAATTAGCTGTTACATCAGCCAAATTGACACGGTTTGGTTTATTGTATGCACATGTTTCATATGCTTAAGTTTGTTCAATCCCATTTTTTGAGCGCACTGGCTAACAAATGCCGCTTTTCGTTAGCTTCACTCACTCAATCAGTGCATTCCCCTACATGTGCCCCTCCTGAGGTTAGTTTTAATTACACAGTGAAGCTGGAATTGCTCACTCAGTCACAATTAATCTCATCTACTTAGCCGATCGTCTACTTGTAGCGTCCTTGGCAGACGTGCCCATTTCGTGCAAAATGGAATACAGATGATTTCTATTTGTTAAATTACAATACCATGCCTTTTTTTTAACAGTCCTTAATATAGAGAGTAAATAAAAATCGCTGCATACGTTTCATACATAAAAATGCCAAAACGTCGAGAGCAGGATGTAGGGAACATTGAAGAAAACTACTTTAAAATCAGTGTAAAATTTAAACGAGTACAAAAAAAAATGTAAAGCTTCTTACTACCACAAATAACCTACCCTTGGGTCCGTAAGCTCGTCTCCAGCACTACGTATACTATGTATAATCAGGAGCAATAAAAGTTACGTGTGAACAAAGAGTGTTGGACATTATTAACGTTTTGACCTTAGACAATAATGATTCGTCCCCGGGAAATTCGTCTCAAAGTTCGTACCCAGACAATTCGTCCTCATTTTTCTGTAATAGTTTTTCGTGTTTTTTTTATTTTGAGTTTTATTTTAGAATTATTAGTCATTTTTTACATTTTTATTATTTTTACATGGTTCACATTTTTATTATTTTTACATTGTTTACTTTATTCACACGCACAATTTCATTACTATTTTTGTCTTTCAACTACTTAGGCACAACTAGTTTCTGCACATTTAAAATAGAATACTTATTAAAAAAAACACAAAAAATCGAAGCAAAACAATCATATTTTTAGTTTCGGTTTCATTCTTCGTGTACATTCCGGCACTTCTGCTTGGGGATGCTTTAGTAATTGGTGAGAAACTTCACGGTTACAGATTATTATACCACGACTGCGATGATTGCCCGCCGAGAGTGGACAAGTCTGTTGTGTGCGTAGCTAGTTTCACTCAAATATTTACCATTGGCAGAGAAAGGGCCCCCGCGCACTAGGTAACCAGGCCACGCAAGAGGTCACTATGGCCAATGAGAATGCTTACGGTTTATGCAACACCGTGCTTTTGATACACTTGCTACTGGGATCAGGGTGGCGTGCAAGCGACCACAGACGACAAGGTTAGGGTAGGTTAGGTTAGGTGAAGTAAACACATGCTCTGTGTTTATTTTCCACCATCTGGTCGAGCGCAATCAAGGGAAAATGTACGTCGTAAAGGTGCATGACACCTTGTTTTTTGGCCGCGACGACCACTGGCCGCCCTAAGAGTGCCATTAACTATATACTCATCCCTGGTTGCGTCTGTCATGTCTGCAGCGAGCACGTAAAATTTTCTCTGACCAACAAGCAAAAATTTCAATTAAAGTGCTGGTTTGTTAAATATTTCCAGGTAAACGAAAAGATTGAAGATTGACCAAATTTAACAAATTTTGTTCATTTTTATAGAGTTTGATGTTTGCATCGACTTTAAGATTTACAGCGTAAGCATAGAAATACAGCCCTTTTTTTCACATCCGAACAACGCATTCGCCTCGGAAAATTGTGACGATACTCCCACAGAGACGTGGTCCCAAAGCATCGCACAGAAGCGTTCATTGTTTAGCAGAATTTCCGCATTGAATGAAACTAAGTACCGTCTGTGTTTTATCTCAATTTATTAATAACACTATTTCAAAACACCGGTTTTTAGATTTACGCCGTTTATAAACATAAGCGGCAACTTACAATGATCTGAGCTACATGCTAGGAGTACTGTAAACACGAGAAACAGGAAGCGTCTTGTAATCCCAATGTGGCGCCAGCTATATAACTTCAGTTCTCGTCTGATGAAATTCGCGAGAAGCCAATCCCACAATCCATCACAGCTTTTCTTCGCACTTCCAGGCAATTTTGAACCCTTTCTAGAGCAGGCATCGCTCAGCGATGGACGTTGAAGAGTGCCTGTTTTATATTATGCTGCGCCGTGCTATTAGAAGGCCAACACTCTACTTCAATATAAATTGGCCAACGCCAAAATCAGAGATATTTCAGCTCAAAATACGCAAATTTATTAAACACAAACAAAAACAACTGAAAAAAAGAATGAGCCGACCGACAGGTGGTGTGGTACTGAATCGCTATGTGACGTCGAAATTGCCAAGAAAGTGAGCTTGCACCACTGCGTGTGAAAGCACCAGTTCGATCCCATGGATTTTACCTGATCTGCCACCGATTGCAATTTTTACACCACGAACGCGCCATCAAACGCCAAAGATTGAGTCTGCGATTATCACGCGTTTTATGGTGCGCGTGCAACCTACCCTTAGTCAGCACCTCATTGTCACTATTGCTTTACCACTCACATTTCTTTTGTTGTTTAGTTGTTGCTCCTCGCCCCTTCTCTCCCCTTTCCCCCACCGGAAGGTTGTTGTGGGTGATGATTTTTAAAGGTTGTTTGTCTTTTGTTGTGGTGGATTTTTTTTATTTTTGGTTTTGTTTGTTCTGCGATTTTGATTTCGTTTTGCGGGTGTTAAGACACAATATGATAATCCTTGTTTGTGCTCATGCACCATTGCTCATGCACCGAGGACTGATGAGTTGTCGGACTGACGGACATATTATAAATCTTAAGGAAAATTTAAGCTGTCAGTGAAAATTATACTCTAGAAATAACGTAGCTCAGTAAGCCACCTTTATACGCTTACGTTTCATCGCAGTGGCATGACCCGGATTCGAACCGGTTACCCAGTTCGCCCCCAGATCACTTGCATAGCGCTTTAACCGCTATGGCCCCATCCTCCAGTGGCATAAAAATAACTCACTCAACCCGTTATTAAGGTCACAACCGTCGACCGAATGTTCTCGGCCATAGGCAATGGAGAGGAAAGACAAATCATACATTCATAAGGCACAACGAAGGAGACATAATTAGACACAAATCGTTGTAAATAATATTAAGAAAAATTGCAAATGAGCCATCAGCGAAAATTATACACGAGAAATAAAGTAATTCATTTCTAATAATAATAATAATAAGATTTTCCACGCAATGCGTGGATTGAAGACGGAAGGATGGTGAGCCACTAACACCGCTCCATATGGTTACAACGAACAAACTAATTCATTAAGGGACGTTTCGGGAAGTCACCCAATGGTTCCGCACGCAACTTCTGACGAAAAGATGCAGAAGAGACAGCATTTACAGTTTCATCCTCCAGAGCATAACAAATCTTTACCACGCGCACAGAAAAGAAATGTTTTCGACAATCTAGTCTTGTGCCAGGGATTGATAATTTCCAGCGGTGACCGCGTGTCCGACTAATACACGGGGAAAGATCAAAAAACGTGAGATGGACGCCAGTTTGCTGGTGCAAAATTTGGTAAGTGAAAACGAGATCAAACTTAATCCTACGCAGTTCCTTATATGGGACATCACGAAGGCCTGGAGTCCCTTCGTGAGGCGCCTCTGCACAGCCTCGATTCGATCAATGTCACCAACAAGATGGGGCGACCACACCGGGGTAGCGTATTCCAGGAGTGGGCGATCAAAAACCTTGAAGGCCCAGGCCATGATAGAATTATTACTAAATTTAAAATATCTGTCCACAAGAGCCAACCTGCGGTAGGCAGATGTGCAAATCCTTTGGCACTGCACATAAAATTTAAGATCGTGTGTAAACCAAACTACTACGAGGGGAGAGGTACTTCGTCCAACGAATACTGGCAAAAATCCCGCACGGCACCCACCTGAAAAGAGTGACACTTTTCACCGAAAGGAGCAACATTTAGACCACCCGTCGACCATTTTAATTTGCAAAACCAAATCATTGGACAGGGTCGAGTTCCTCAGTTCAGTGCCAACCTTAAGGTCCGCCAGCAAACTTAAACCCCAAAACATCGTTGTTCTAGAATTTATGGTCATTCAGATAGATCAGAAAAAGAAGTGGGCCCAGGACAGAAACCACTGACCACTGACGCTGACCAGCTGACGACTTGAAGGTTGGGGCGAAAATTTGTCCGGATCCCACTCCCAGGATCTTGTTAGACAGATCCGGCACGTTGAGGGCTGGTCGGATGCTGGCAACTCCCTCTTGCAATCCCTAAATGCCATTCCTTCCATGTTGGTAACATTAATCCTTGTCCTCAATACACCTTAAATCAAGAAGTACTTCCTTCCGTCGAAGAAGTCAGGGACTTGGGAGTTTAGTTTTCCCGGAACCTGAAATCCTCCCTTCACTGTCAAAAAGTATGTGCGTCCGCATATCGCCGAGCAGCCATTGTTAACAAATGTTTCACATCTGGAAACCCAGTGACATTGGTTTGGGCATTTAAGGTTGTTGTACGCCCGGTTTTGGAGTAGCCTACGCCACCCCAGTTTGGTCGCCTTATTTGGCACAGGACATTGATTCCGTGGAGGCGGTGCAAAGACGATTCACTAAACATCTTCCAGGATTCCTCAACATTCCATACAGGGTGCGCCTTGAGCGGCTTGGTCTGGAATTGTGGAGTTACGTAGACTGAGGTTTGACCTTGTCTTGACTTTTCGGATCCTGCGGAACCTTATTGAGGTCGACCTGCCTTTTTTCGACCTCGCCCCGAGCCTAAATCGTACCCGGGGTCATAATTGGAAGTTAGCTGCTCTAGCTTCCCATGTAGACTGTCGTAGACCTTTTTTTTCGATACGGGTTGTTCCTATTTGGAACTCGCTAACGGAGTAAGCAGCTCACCACCATTCCGTATCCTTCCACCAAGTGTGGAGAATTATATCTATCTATCTGTAGTACCCTGTGGAGAACAGTCGGCCGAATGCAGGCCTTGTCACGGTTGTGACCTTATTAAGACGTTCAGTGAGTTATCTTTATGCCAGTGGAAGATGTGGCCGTAGCGGTTAAAGCGCTATGCAAGTGATCTGGGAGTGAACTGGGTAGCCGGTTTGAATCCGGGTCATGCCACTCCGACGAAACGTTAGTGTGTAAAGGTGGCTTACTGAACTACGTTATTTCTGGTGTATAATTTTCGCTGATGGCTTAGTTTCAATTTTCCTTAATATTATTTACAGCTATATGTGCCTAATTATTATAAATCGAATGGACGAGTTCGAAGCCGTATTTTGGGCGGTATTGGAGGGGAAACGCATCCCCCCCTCCCCTACCAATCGAATCATGGTCGAAGATGAAGTGGTGGATGAAGCGTACTCTGATTTAAGCGTGGACTGAGTCATGAATCTATATATACTCCCCATAAACCTTTTCTTAAAAATTGAAATTCTGTGCACCTAAGTGAAAAGCTCTAACGTTGGTGGGACGGGGAGGGTGTCGTGTTGGATTGAGAAGTTTTGTGAGGATACAGTGTTTCTAAATTTAATACGGCTTGGTATTGTTTCTCATGAAATAATATTGTGGCGGTGCCATGGTCTGGGGAGGAGTCCCCTGTGTTATGTAATGTTGAACGAGGGAGTTCATTTTGTCTTAGTGTTTGAAGTTTGATTGGTGGAAAGGTATTCTTTTATTTACATTCTGTTATGTTGGTCCAATATGTTTGTGGTCCTACATGTTTGTTCTCTGGAGTGAGTCTAATAGACCAAATTTCTCGTGTTTTTATGACTGAGTTTCTATTTCCGCTGGATTGTAATATCTGACATAGTGAGCGCTTTAATACTTGGAGCCAATGAGGAAACAAACATTATTTGATGTGGGCCAAGTAGTTTCCGGGGGTTTTCTGTTGCCTCTTGACAATATGGAATGCCAATAAAATTCTGTGGTTTAGTCGTGTTTCTTTGTTGCTATATGAACCGTACAGGTGGTATAGGAGCAGAGGCTCCCTTTATCGTGAAAGACCGAATACTTCCAGATCTATCCAACCACTTAAAGATGACGGCAGTTTTATCACTGACTCACTTTGTAAAGCAATGACTTTTAATAATATTTTTTTCTAAAAATGGTATTGTGGACAACGACCTTCAGCGACCCACTCCTCCCGTTCAGGTGCTAACTCGCGAACGCTGTACAACGGTGGAGTTTACCCCATGTAGTGTTTCAAATGCATTTTCGGGTTTAAAACTGTTCTCACTCGTTTGGTCTTGATGGTTTTTCGGCATACCTTTTTAGAGGGATCAAATCTTTTATTTGTACCCCCTTTGGCCTATATTTTTAAATTGTCTTTTTCTTTTGATCGTTTACCTACTATTTGGTCAACTGCCAATGTAATTTCAATTTTTAAAAAGGATGATGCTACAGACCCAAACAATTATCGGCCTATTGCCTTGACGGCAGTACCATGTAGAATCATGGAAACAATAAAACGACCATATGTCGGTCTATTCTGAAATTCACAAGCTGATTGGGAACGATCAATTTGGCTTTCTGGGTGGTCGCTCCACTCAGCTGCTGGGGGGGATTAGATCGGCGGACCGAAGCTCCGGACATTGGTGTGCCATCGGATGTAGTAGCCTACTTCTCAATTATAAGAAAGCCCGTGAGTATGTTTACCAAACACAAAAAAAGTCTCTTTAAACTCAGATTTTATGGTTTTGATGGAGCACTCTTAACCTGGCTTGAGGCTGTTTTGCTTGGGCGTACCCAACGTTTGCTTGGGCGTACCCAACGGGCGTACCCAACGTTTTACCCATGCGTTTTCAGATTATCAGTGGAATTTCACAATGGCCGTTTTTAGGCGTTCATTTTATATTTAAATGACTTGTGTTGCAACCCATTTAATGCATGTCAGGAGAAAATTGCTGATGACCTAAAGCTGCATCCTGCTATTGTAAACTTGTACCCCTAAAATATAAATTGCAACTCGAGATTAATTTTGTCCCTTGTTGGTCTGTGGATTGGCAGCTGCCTATTTCGGATGATAAGTGTAATCCTTTCATATAGAATATTCTAACAGCTCCGACCCACATGTTTTGAACCAGACCACTCTTCCGAGTGTTTATTCAGTTAAGGATCTCGGTGTTTGGTTTGACTCTTTCTTAAAATCCACCACCCATTGTGATCAAGTAATGGCAAATGCTTATCGTTGTCTTGGAATTGTGAACCGGATTTTTAATTCTGGCTGTGTTGAACTAAAGTCCGTGCTTTTGGAGTATGCTTCACATGTTTGGTCCCCTAACCTGTTGAGAGACATTGATCATTTGGAATCGGAACGTCGTCGTTTCACGAAACGGCTTCCTGACATTGCACAGCTACCGTATTATCTGCGTATGAAGCGTTTCGTGCTGGACTCCCATGAACTGCGTCGTCTTAAGGCTGAACCAATTTTGACATTTTAAATTCTGTGTGCCTTTCTGGAGATAGATTTACCATTCTTTGACCTTAGCCACGTGACCAGGAGGGGGGGGGGAGATTGTTGCCCTGCAACATTTCGGAGGCTTTTAATAGCACGTCTTAACTGGTGCTCTTGTATGTGTGCAGTGTTTCAAGGAAACGGTGTGCCGGTCTTTCATTTTGAGAACAAAGGAACATTGCTTTAGTTGCACGAAGGCTATGGTTTTTAAAGTTTTCAATAATTCCTCCTTGCTTCCCAAACTTCCTTTTCGGAATCAGGCAATAATTACCAAACACGTTCCTAACAATTAGGATAGGGCTGAGATGTTAGGTGATGGGGCAAGTTCTTATTTCGAAATCGGGCAACATCACCAAACATGTGCGTAACAATTAGAATCGGGCTGAGATGTTAGGTGATGGGGCAAGTTGTTATTTCGAAATCGGGCAATCACCAAACGCGTGCGTAATAATTAGGATAGGGGTGAGATGTTGGATTGGTGATGGAGTAAGTTCTTATTTCGAAATTGGGCAACTTCACCAAATGTGTGTGCGTAACAAATGAGGAACGGGTTGAGATGTTGAAATCGGCAGACAAATAGGATATGACTCGGTGTTCTCGTGATGAGATGCAACAATGTATTAACGCTGCGTTTCTCAACATTGTCGCATCTCATACCTCAAACAACTGGTGGTATACTTACAATCTGCTAGACCTACTGAACAAAATTTTGTAACGTTAGGATCAGGGTGGGGATAGGGGGGGGGAAGGGAGGGAATCAAGCAGTCGGGGATAGAAGATACTAACACGTGACATTATTTATGGCCTGTGTTACTAATGAGTCCAAGTCTCCTTACCTAGGCAGTGTGGGGTGATCGTTAAATAGACACCAACAAAGAAGTAATAATTTTACTCGCATACTGGGTATTATTCATTAAGGATGTGATTTGATGGGGGTTATTCCTGTCGGTTGAACTTAACTAGTTGTTGAACTTTTAAAACGTGTTCCACGAACCAGTGATAGTAAACCAATATGCTTGCTCACCGCTAATGTTCACGGTTCAGTTTATGCAAACGTATCAATTCTGTAACATGAATTCAGCATTAAATTCACAGTCCGGTGTTCTATTTCCGCTATTCATAAAAGGTATAGTTCTGCTTACGGATTCATAAGTCCAACTCGGCAGGAATCGTAAAGGATTCATCGTGTCTCTTCATCACATAAATAGTGCAAATTGAACGGATCACATGAAATGAAGGGGAAAACTAAATCTGCTATCTTCTCTATCGCAGAAAGAGGATACACCACTAATGGGTGCCATCAACCAGCCACGACAAAAACAGGAAGAAGGGAGACAAAAGGCGGTTGTCATGAAAACAAAAACAGTTGCCACCGGTTACCCAACAGGGAAAAAACAGAAACACACTAGGACGGAAAATAAACAGTACATGTTAGATGTTAAACATAATCACAGCTTCCTTATATGTTTAAAAGGCTTAACGCTCGGTTTCTCGTAGCAGGCCAACCACGTCGTCCAAGACCGCCGTGTTAAAAGCACCCGAATCATAGCATTGATTAGTGTTAGTGGGATGCACGAGAACGTTTTTGTCTTCTCATTATTAGATTTCCCAGTGTTGCAGCACTAAACGAACATCATTTTAAGGTAACGGTGGGTTTCCTTGAAGTGTTTGGACGATTTATTGCTCCAACGATCGTTTAACAAATTTTTAATGATAACAGAAACGCCGTAGCGTAATGCACAGTACACTACACAGGTACTTGGTCTTCTTCTGTTTGAAATTCATGAAATTAAATCTCCGGAGGCTTTGTTTTGTCGTCGAGTGGACAAAGGGGTGCGTAGCAAGAAGCCATTGTTATTAAACTTTAATTTAAATTTAGTGTCATTGCAACGTTTTAAGTTTAAAATCCGCGTATCACGCGTCAACGAGTATCTTTCACAGATCAGTCCCCATGTTTGAGCAGCTCATTTTCGGGGTGTTCGCAGCGTGACTGGTAGCAGAATCGGTGGCTACGCGTCGAATTTCTAACGTTAAGCCTTTTAAACGTATAAGGAAGCTGTGACATGATAAAACAAGCGGCTACAGCGACTACCTAGTCGCATCCGGTCTTCTGTACAGTTCTGCCACTACCAATAGTGAGGCACACTTCTCTATCACGCATTGCAACAGCTATCTCCGTTATATAATCTAAAAGCAGTAACCATCAGAATTGCCCGTTAAAAATGTGTTAGTTTTTTAGCTTATTTTACATTTTAGGCGCAATTGTCAGCCTTTAGGCCTAATTTACAACTTAAATTTAGTGTAGCAACTAACGGAGATTTTGATTGTATATAGTAAGCCTATTCATTTTTGCAACACGGCACACAGTTACAGTGTTACAACGTAATGTGCAACGTAGCCTATATAGATCAGTGGTAGTAGGGAAGGGACAGGAGAGACGCAGTTGAGAAAGCCAACAGCAACTCGTAGCAACTTGACGTTGTCATGGTAACGTGATTTTAGACCTAATTTTCATTTTTTAGGCCTAATTTTTTTAACGTTAGTTTTAGTTTCGTAAGTAGCAACTTTCAATAACTTTCAATGAATAAAATAATGCTTCACGTATATGCAACTTAATATTACACTGCTGGCGAAAGGTTCTGTCTTTGTAGATGATTAAAATTAAAAGATTAGTGAAACTCGGTTAACTATGGAACAAAATGCGTTTCTTAGCCAGCGTGCTCAAAAATACATAGACGGCGCATAGACGGCCTACACGCTTTTCACAACAAACACATGACAGCGCAAACCATCCCAATGTTGCAAACGGTGAATCAAACACCACCCGTGCACCACCCTTCACCGCTTGCTAACGGTTCTGTCATTGTGGACATTGAAAATAAAATGATTAGTGTAACTCGGTCAAATCTTGACAAAAAAAATGCCAAAGCCGTCATTGAAATGACGCCGTCCCCTGGAAATATTCGTATGCAAGTCCATAGAGTCCGGGTAAGGGGTAGTGCTCAATGAGTGAGCGAAACGAACGAAAATCAGCGTTTTTTAGCCAGTGAGTGCAAAAATACATAAACGGGATACACGTATTCCGCAACAAATACATGAGAGCAAGCCGTTCCAATGTTGCAAATGGTGCATCAAACACCACCCGTGCACACTTAAGGGCTTCAGCCAATTACACGATAAAAGTATGCCTAAAAAAATTGAGTGTTACACTGGCGGGGAAGTGTTTCGTAAAGTGTTACACCTCGTTACCTAGGATGATGGGGGATCATAAACATTGCGAAAATGAGCATTGTGTAATATATTGGTGCGCCCAAACAATGCCAGGATATCTGAGGTCCGATTATGTGCAATTGCACAATATTCAAAACGTATTTCTAACGTCGAAGCTTTGTCGAAGGTTGCAGTGGAAAAAAATACGATTTGTGAAGGTTATAGAACTGATTTTGTAATACAAAATAGAAACATCAATGTAAAACAACGTTTTGAATTTGGAAACACTACTAATTTTTTTCGGGGAGGGGGTGGGGCAAGGACCTTTAAAGTTTAGAGCTCCAGAAACGTTTAGCACAAAATGCTTTGAGCTTTGTAAAGCTTCGTAGCATTGGAAATGATGCTTGCAGCACTTTATTTATATTATACGTATGAAAAAAAGTCCTCTTCAAATTTAGGAGCTACTATTGTGTGAAACGTATTGTCAGCCATCTAAATGCAAACAAAAATTCATGTTGTGGCCAGATTTTGGCACAACTGACGATTGGTGTAATCAACACTAATATGTCTGTCTGCGCTACAAGTACTCTCATGGCAGCAGATCCC
>JAHWFP010249413.1:13032-27714 GCA_023313725.1 Lithobius niger
CCGGAGAGGGAATAGTGCAAAGTTTCGCACGGCGCAGTTGGATGGCTAGGTTGAATTTTAAAAAAGTGTTTTGCAAGAGACTGGAAGAAATTCAAGAATTACATGTGGTGTACTGAAATATTCTACACTTTTTGAAAGGAATATGCCACTTTGCATACGTGGACCTATTAGACTAACATAAGGTTTTTCAGAGGGGGGACGTTTCGAATTCCATGTAGAACACAAATGGCGGCCATTTTCGAATAAGGCCGCCCACTTTTCATAGGAAGTAAAATCTGTTCTATTTTTGTGTTCTTGGGCTCAACTAATTTGCAGGTGCTGAGAACGAACACAAATACCTTGAAAAAATATTTCTCGGGCCCATTTAATACCCCAATTTCAAAAATTACACATGTTTGCCAATATTTTGATTCTCCCATTTCAAATAATTTTACATCACCAACGTAAGTAATATTTACTTCAAAAAGACCATAACCCAATATTGAACATTCATTTTTTGTTTGTTTAATTGTAAACTTTATCTTTAATTTGAAGTGCAACTCGAGGTAGCAAAACAGTGAGCCGTGACACACTGTGCAATGTCTGTTACAACTTCTAGAGATCTTTAATTGCACAGACCACCAGTGAGCATAACTCTGTTCATCTAAACTCTGCGCGGCCTATCTTGAGTTCACCGCAGAACGAACACAGATAATCGATTGTACGTTTTTGGCAGCAGAGTGCCTTGTTGATATCCAAGATGGTTACAAAAACAATGGCAGCCGCCGATTAAAGCCGCCCTCTCCAGGAAGACGTAGTCGGTCGTAAAATCCTTCCAGGACTCAAGATAGGCCGCGCACACAATAAGCATCATTTTCTTCAGACATAAGTGGAATAGTTCATATCTCCATTCCCTTATGGCGCGATGTGAAGAATGGACGGTGAAGAATGTAAGACAAAAGTCGGTGAAATTATGCTCTTGCATCACAGGCGTCATCTCAAGTTCTTGTGTGAATTGGGAAAAATAGAAGAGGTGCTCAAGGGTTTGTTGTGTTCTGGGACAGGTAGGTCGCTATGACGACCGCCAATGAAACTTCTACACCCTTTGGAGGCATAGCAGACAAACAATGCCTGCCCTCTGCTTCTATAGTGGGGGCTTGTGTGCAATTACAATACATAGTTACCGTAATATGCTAAGTGCATTGTAGTAGCAATGTAGCAACATGAATGTGCTGCTTTCTATACTTTTAATTGTTCCGAAATATGAAGGTTTCAAGGGGGACACCTATACAAAACGTTGTAGAAGCCATAAGAATAAGAATAAAAATAAGATTTCGATGCACAATAGCAAAGGGAATGTTTATGTTTATGTTGTTAAATTCACTGTTGTATTAAGTAAGTAAAAAAAACAACGTAGATTTGAGAATCATGGTGATGAGTATTATTGAACTGCAAAACCGTATCATTAGAACGATTATGTTCAAGAAACGACGTGACCGTACTTTTCCTATCTTCAGCAGCTAGATATTTTGCCAGTCCGCCATTTGTATGTCTACAAAACTTTAATTTTCGTAAAAACGGTGCTTTCTTCTTTCTTCGTCAAGTCACTGATTACCACCATAGGAGTTGAGTTGTGTTTGGATGGATAAGCAACTCCCAGCTCAAATGCATAGCCGAAGTACGTAGTCTTCGATGGCAAACGTGATTCACGAATGTACCCAGAATACAAGGCGCGTCTGCTGCTTCCGCCTGACCAAGCCGCCATGAGGTATTCGCGGTTGATCCGCTCGTAGGCGGTGGAATTTAATGTGAAATACGCCCGCCCTGTACTACGTTGTTTATGATGTGTCAAACGTAGGTAAGATAAGAGATTGTTATATTGCCAGGCGTACGTGTCATTGTGTTTTGTAACAAAGTTTGACAGTCGAACGAAACCTTAACGCCGATTGTTGGGGAAGAAAATATCGTATTTTTGTAACGCGAGACGGGGTGCTTATGAATGCATGATATTTGCAAGAAAACCGGTGTAGAATGAGTCGTCATCTTGTGACAACAGTAAGTTTAACCAAGTTAAAATGTCGTAGCAGCAGAAAAATTGAATAAATTACTAAATCTAATTTAGTACCGTTATACCAGTTTAGTACCGCGTTATACTAGGCGTCGTCTGCTTTCTCCGCCATGTTGCAAGATGGTTCAGAGGGATTAAACCTAGTGCGTTGGGTGTAAATTTCCGATCACGCGGCCGCGAGTGCCGATTGGCGTGGCGGTACGTCCTTTGACGTCGCGCTCTTAAACTTCCGGTTTAGTCAAGTTGTTTATCCACTCATACACAACTCAACTCCTATGTTACCACACTTGGAACGAATCCTGTTTATACGTTGTTCAACGAAAATTTGGTAAGGAAAGACTCAACAAATGTAGTTATTTTTGGGTAGTAAGTTTTATAATTCTTTGCCCACAGAAATAAAACGTTCGAATGAAATTTAAGAAACATTTGTTCAGGTGGCTGCTTGATCTAAACCATCTACCTTAGAAAATTTGTTCAATATTGTGAGTTAACTTTGTCTAAATTTAAATGTTTTGTTTCATTTTGCATTCTTCGTTTCTTTCGGCAAAGTATTGTAACTTTATTTTATTTTGATATATATATTTATATTGAATAATTTTGGCATGTACTCCTGAGTTCTGATTGTTGGAAATATCTTTCATCAGTGTTTGTTTGATTTGCATTTTTTGCTGCACGCTTGCTCTTGTGGCGGTTTGGTTTGTCTCTTTTATGACTGTTCATAAAATTTATTTGCTACTAAATAATAATAATAAACTCAACAAAAAAAAAAGTATTTATGAATCCTTACGAACCATGGTAAATATTTTGCAGATCTTGTGATTTAATGAATACTAGTGAATCTTGGTGAAGTATAAATAATTTTGGTAACTTTCCTTAAAAAGAAAATTCGGCTGTGATGATACAATTCATCAGCTTATCACTAAATTATTTTTTCCCGTTGTTTATAATTGTTTTTGTTTTGCATCCTGAGGAGAAGTGCCCAAGCTGGTTATGGAGGGAAAATTTGGCCAGTTTCGATTTTCTTGTGGCTTTTGTTTTAAATGTTGTTACTTAACACGTGACCTTTTTTGCGAATTCTGTGGCATTTCGTGAAAAACTCTTTGTACATTTGTTGTTTTTCAGCACCAGTGCTGCAAGGTTACCGGACACGCCTGAAGACATACTGAATGTGACTAAAGGTTCGTTTTTTTTATCCTACTCTGTTAGCATTCGCGGATGCGACGCGAGGGATTCGGTGAGTAAACATTACTCGGGGGAAAATCAAGCCACCACGAATCCACACAATCCAAGATGGACCACTGTCAACCCCTGGGGTCCACTCGAGACTTTTTTCCTCCCACATTTTTTTTTTTATTTGCTTTATTTCTTATTCCCCAAAGGGAAAATGAACACACACTTCAAGGAAAAGAACGGAACTTGATGGTGGGTTGGTTGAAGCGCTTCAGGCAGAGAGCCAAGGGTCAGTACTATACTTCGCTCCCTCTCCCCCTCCCTCTCATTTGGTCTCTCCCTCAACCCTCGCAAATATCCATTGGATAGTCTCCCGTTCTTTCCCCACTCCTTTCGCTTCAGTTGACAACCAACGGACGAAAAGGCAAGACGCAAAAGAAGGTTGGCAAAAAACACACAACGAAACCAGCAGCAGTCATTAGTTAGCACCTTTCACAAACGTTTTCTCGAACTTGTGGTTTGGAGAGTTAAACTCGTTTAAGCAGCATGTCTGAACAAGGTCTTTTCAGCTCGGTTCTGGACACTCGCTTGGCAATCATACGCCGTCAAGCCAGTGACTTGACACAACGGTACACGGTACCGTTTAACGTCATGTCAGCCGCAAACGGCATTCATTAGTCATTACCTTCCAAAAATTCATCCATAATTCAGCAAACTCAGAAGAGCATTCCAAAATGTCTGTTGAGTGCCAGTGACGTCACACTTTCGATGCAACTGATGGATCTGTTGAAACAGCAGACTCAGCAGCCAGCAGAGGTGGTGGATTTGTTTAGAAGTGCGTGCCAGGCATCTACTGTATGACGCATTGATGACGTAATTCGTAAACCTTAGTGAGATCGACTGCCAGGTTTTATTATGAATAAAAGAGACCTGCAGACAACAACTAATATAAGCGCTAAAAGAAACCTGCAGACAAACCAACAAACAGTCATCGCTGAATGAGCGAGTGAAGCAATCGAAATTCAGTGCTCGTCCACGTAAACAAATAGTGCAGAACCACAAGATAGGGGTACAAAGTATCACGAAGTAGAAACAAAAAGAACATGTTTGATTACAGTAAGGTTTATCTGAACTGAAGTCATAATAGGAAAGGAGCAAATCCTGTGACATCTTACTGCTGTATTCAATCATTACAGTCACGTAAATAAATTTAAAACCATCGGAACCATTACAATGTTGACGGCGTAATTACTTAATTTAATAACAATATCAACGTGAGCGTTTATAAAGCATGGTGCAATTGAGACCCTTCCCGTTACTTTATGCATGTACATTAACCTTCGAATTACCTTCGAATTAGCAAAGAGAAGGAAAAAGCGTCGTATAGACTGTACGGCTGCTTTTCATTAATGAAATACAGTGATCGAAAAAGCGGGGGTTGATGGGTAAAGAATTTTCCGAGCAAAAAATACGTTTTGATACGAAGATATTGTACGGCATCATCCCCCTTTAATGTAATCCTGGATTGCGCCCCCCCCTCCCCCCCAAAAGGGCCCCCGTTCACATAGTTACGGGAAAAAAGGGGACGTGGGGGGTTCCCCCCCCCCCCCCCCCCAAGCTTCTTGCCTTAAATCGGCCACTGCCCTGATTGACTAGTCAAAAACTTTTCTTTCTAACATGAGCCTTCAGCTTTACCTAGTAGTAGTACCGATGATTATTTTTAAGATTAGCAACATGGCAAAAATAAGGGTCATGTGTGGGATCATTTACATTGCCTATACCACGTCATTCTACAAGGCAAAGAAAGTAAGCCTCCTTGGCTCGCTTGCCACATTCTGACCACTATACAGTCACTTGCTTCTGCTATCTTAAGCTGGGAATTTTCGCTATCTGTATACTGTTAGCTTAAAATTTATTTTGGGTAATTTGTACGTTGTTTTTCAACAAAGGTATTCCGTGAACGTTTAAAAAGATTAAGATTAAGTGCTTTTTTATAATGAGTTTTGAAAACGTGGACTTTCACGATTATCGGCATACTTTAAATTCAGACGAAATGCTTCCATTTGCGATGTTTGCTTAGCTTGCAAATAATTTGCTAAAGGCTGGTAATTAAGGTAGGGTTGAAAGTTTCTTGTATAAGATAATGACTGAAGGCTGCAATTACCTGTAATGTAAAATTCAAAAAAATTTGTTTTATTTCTTGTTTACAATGTACAACATGCTGCAAAATTTCTCATGCTATTCAAAACAATGTCATAAAACGAAAAGGTGGTAGCGAGTTCATTTTGCGATACCATACAGTGGCAGGGAACATTTCTTCTTTTTTTCTGCCATTGAAGTACTTTGTAAATTTGCTTTGCATGTTTTCCGAAATGATTACATTAGTATGAAATGACCCGACCCTTCACGTCCTTTTGCTTCACATAAGAATATCCTCAAGTTAATAGTTGTTGGCCTCCTTTTTTGCTGAGAGTGAATTTCATCTTTGCTGCACTGTCAATAATTTCCCCCTACCACTATGTTCTTGTTAGACATCATTGTTAGGAAGTCATAATTTAGTCGATCCACTGGACCACTATGATATTTTATCTGAAAGCCAAGGATACATTGTTTTCGCAAATTTGACTATGGTGACGGTAAATAAACATGCGGCCAATCAGCGAAGAATTTGTTGAAATAGGCAGTCTTTGCGCCCTGCCTAGCTGATTGTCAGTAAAATGTGTCAGCTGCTTCTAGTTTTTTTTTAAAAAAAGGTGTAAAGTGCCCGCAGCCTATCTTGAGTTTGCCCCAGAACGACACAGGCAATCAATTGTATGTTTTTGGTAGCAGAGTGCCTTGTTGATATCCAAGAGGGTTACAAAAACAATGGCGGCCGTCGACTAAAGCCGCCCCTTCCAGGAAGGCGTAGCGGCTCATAGATAACTGCAAGACTCAAGACAGCGAAGGATGCACTATTAAGATAGTTGATTTTCCGGTTTTATGCAACGGAAGCAAAACTGATAAAAATTTCTGCCACCGATATAAAATATTTTATGCGACAGGTCTGGATAAACTTTGGCATTGAGTTCGTATTTGACAGGAATTGTCCTTTTTATGGTTTCACTATTACAGAGGTGATAACAGCAAAAATTGCAAATCATTTGTAAAACTATTTCTATGACCTTTGGAAACACGTCACCTGTGATCAAAAAATGTGTCGCCCCCCCCCCCCCCCCATTGTCCCCCATTCTAACATGCCAACCAAAAGAACATCCGGTTTAGTCAATGCGTCCAATCATGGACTTATATGCTATCACACTACATGATGGACAGGACACTCCATGCTAGCGGGTGTTGTCCAGCTTGTACTGGAGAAGCTGCTGCGGCTACGCACCTGACGCCATAATTTTTCTGACTAAACTTTGGTTGGCTTTCGTCAATGCTTATAAACGGTTAAAACGAGTAAATAAACACATAATCGCAAAATAATTCCTAATTAATATTTTGAAAATTATTTTTTGGTGAGCTGGTTAAGGGAAAAGGAAAGTAAAAGGTATGTAAAGCGTACTCTCCGAAAGACGCTGTATTCTGACAGACAATTATGTTGATGCTACCGGTACACAGAGATGTGTGCTGTCAGGACATAGCGTTTTCAGAGATTATGATGTCATTTCCCATGCTATTTATTTTTTTGGGAAGGAGGGGGGTGGGGGAGAGTATCGAGATTTAAAATCACTTTCCGACGATCCCCTCCCCCCCCCTACAGAAGTGAGGTATACGAAAAAAAATTCATTTCACGGCAGGTACCAATTTTTTTTTCAGTAATCATTCTCTAATCAGAATTCATTCGTATGTATCAATTATTTTTTCTTTTTTCTTTTATTTAATCTTTCAGTGGGGACTTGGTTTTTGTGGTTGACGAGGAATCCATGCAGGGATAAGATATGATTTTAAAATGTTGGAAAGAAAAATCCCTTTTCCCTAAAAACATACCTTTTCTACATAAACAAACTCGTGCAATTTTTACTTCCTTCTTTTCTTTAATGTAAATTCTTTACAATTATTACTCGATGTTTACCTATGCAGAAAAATTATTCATCAGTCGAAAACTATCAATGGGCCTAAAATATTAGGTTCCGAATTATTGAGTCTAGAATGTTTTAGAACTAAGCCCACGGCCGTATACAAACAACTTTTTTAGGTCGACCGCCATTTTGTAGTTTCTTAAGTTGTGGGTCAAACAAAGTCCACGATCACGCTGAAACGAGGTTAAAAAAAATTGAGTTGTCTTGAAGAATGTCATTTTCTTTCAGTGCAATTTGCTGTCAGGCGTTTGCATTTTTTTGTTTGCTAAGTGTTGTGACACTTATTCACACGTAACACTAAATAAATTTTAAACAAACACAGTTTATAGTCGTTGTCGTAAGCCGGTTTTTTTTTTTAGCATTCCACCTGCTTTCCCTGTGTTCCTCTGGAATCCTATCGGATTCAATAGTGGCCTGAACATGCGCTCCAGTGCTGTGGGTACTTGGATACGACGGAAAATGGAGCCAAACCGGAACTGAACGGATGGCAACACGCGCACGATGCTGAATGTATCCTCAATTCCTTAAGCTGCAAGGTCCAAACATGACACTGGCTAACAGGAACGCTGCACGCAGCTATAGCTAACACTACTCCTTCATTAACTGTCGGGCTTATTATGTCAGAGCGATAAGAAAGTAATCATATACTGCTGCATCGTTTATTGTTTGTGGTAGGATTTTAATTATTACGGCCTATTGTATTCATAAGCAATTCTTGAAAATGCAAGACAAACTTTAGATTTTCGTGAAACTAGTAGGGTACGCGTTTGAAAAGTATCTTTTATTACTGAACTATTGTATTACTGAACTATGAAGTTCAGTATCATACACGAAAAAAAAACTGCTTTACGGCAGTAATAATAAATTCTTGAAATACATAGTTAACGTTAGGTATGGCAAAAATATTTTTTTTAACTGCAAAAGGAGTGATATCACAAATAAACCCACTTATGTGAAAGAACCCACCAAGTATCAGTCAGTACAAGAAGTAATATGAGAATAAAAATGACTGCTATCACGTTTTCTAAAGGGTGTATCAAGTTTTCTAAACGCTGACCAAGTTCCCCTGGCAGAAAGTGTTAGTAACTCCTGGTGCTTACGAAATCGAGGATTTTAATAAATCTCTCAAATCAGCGATAGCTACAATTGGCCACAGCTAGGAATCCATTATAATTCTTCCGAATCTAAACACTTTAAGAACCATCTTGATAATTACCGATCCGAATTACGGAATATCCTTTACGGGTGACAAGAGTTTGGCTCCAGTTTTGGGATTTGACTTCGATAACTCCGTCAGAAGTCTAGAAAATAAAAATACCGTCGACATTATGAGCGTCAATACAATTTTTGTACACATCGATGTCATCGGCAATTCATATCTAAACAGTGATACTCGACTGACTTTATTTTTTTTTATCAAAATTCCCTTCCCAGTTTCAAAATCTTAAGAGTTCCCTCATAAACTAATTTACCTCCTGGCTACTACCAACTGAATCAGAAATATAAGAGTTTGGCTCACGTTGCAGACCAACGAGCCGTTGGATTTAAATGGTGAGATCCTCATGGTGCAACTTCATTTGAGATCTAAAAAAACTAAAAAGGATAAATTGTTCGTATTTGGAAAAAAAAAAGGTTTTTTTCTTAATATTAACTCTAATAATAAAACAAACTAAAAACGATTTGACGCCTAGAAACAAAGATTTCATCAAATTCATAACAACACCCAGAAAATGAGTGTAGAAGAAGATTACTTATAAATCAGCGAACCCTTGGTGTAAAATTCATTGGTCGAGTCTTATATCTATCACGAATACAACCCTGTTGTTGGCATTAATCTCTACAATGTAAATTCAGAAATCCGAATACACGTAAAAAACCAAGAGTTATTTCCAGGTGTTGCCAACAGTTACTTCCTGATTAAAGGGATGTTGCTGAAGGACGACGATTCGGTTTATGCGGACGCTGACGTATCTAGTCTTATTAATAATGCTCCCTGTTTCTATTTTCTAATATCAAATACCATCAAGGTGATAAATAAGTCGATGAGTTAAATTTATCCAGGGTTCGGTACTCTAATGAGGGGACTGTTCACTAACGGCTCGGCGGAGCAACCGGCTTTGCTCGGCCAGTGCTGGGCATTGGATAGCGCAGCTTCTGTTGATGCTGAACTAACCAACAACTTGGATTCAAACAGTGGCACGCATCCATCATCGTTGAAACAACTCCCAAGGGAAGCCTTACCTTCGCCATCCCATTGAAACACATCATGGGATTTTTCTAAAATTACGATAAGCTAATCTGTGGAACTAAACACATGCTAACCTGCATGCGTGCTAGTGACATGAACACCATCTTCGAAGCTTCGGCAACAGCCAATGGCAAAGTCGTTGTGAATAGCATTTCCTGGCACACGCCCCACGTCACGGCATCGGACGAGCAAAAGCTTAAACTCCACAATCTCATCGACCAAGGAGCAACCGTGGATTTAGGATCTAGGTACTGGCATTACGACAGCTGTGAACTCCCTCAAAATAACAGCTTAACCTAGTGCCTGCTGACTACGTCCGCGGCTGTAAAACCTAGGTGGATACCAGCAGTGCCAGCTAACACCACCTGTCACACTCTGCTCATTGGCGATAGGAAAATAAATCCAAAATTGGACAGAGGCAAAATCGAAGTAATAATAATGATAATAATAATAATAATTTTATTGCATGAGACAAGTTCGAAGTTCACGTAGAACTTGGAAGAGCAGCAATACACAAAACATGAAATAATAAATACAATAAATAAGGTATATACAATAAATTAATTCATTACAATAGTACAATATATAGTTAAGTTCTTAAATTCCTTTTTAGTTTTTTTTTGTTGTTCATTATTCAATCTTTCAAATTATTACATTTAGTTACTAAGTAAAAAAGTGGTTTCAATGTTTTCATACTTGGATAATTTAATAAGCCCTGTGTTAAACGGTTAAATATCAACGGTATATAGTAACTTTTATTTCTTAATCCATATTTGTTTATCCATCTTGGTATCTCGTATCGTCTTGTATTTGCCCTTAATCTTTGCTGTTTTTTAATATTATTTTTTTATGTTTATTCTCAAAATAATACTTTGTTATTATTATTTGGTCTCTTGGCTTGAGCACTGACAGAATTGTTTGATTTTTGTAAATTTCCTTCGTTTTAATAAGTTCATTTCCAAACAAGACTTTTACTATTTTATTTTGTAAATTTTGAAGTCTTTGAATTATATAATCTGATGCTAAACCATAAATTTCAACTGACTTTCAATCCAAGCATTGTATAAAATTTGTTTATTCTTATTATTTAAAACTTTTCTTAATTGATAGATTTTTGAAAGTAAATATCTCAATAGTTGTTTATTAAACAGTAATAATAGTAAAGATATGGCGCTCAAAACAAGATCGCTAATAAGAGAGGCGGCTTTTTGCCATTGGCATTGCTAGTACCGATTTTAGCTGGTATTGGAGGTGGCAGGAGGGACTGCGGGTGTGATATCTACCGTAAAAAAAAACCACAAAAGATGCAAAAATTCCAGCTGAACTCGTGCGACATCACAAGCAAGTGGAAGGTTCTGGCTCGAAGAAAAAAAAACTAAACAAAAAACGAAGCAAAAAAAATTGTCCCATGTCAGAGGTCATTACTTAAGGCCAACCAGGGTTTAATCAACTTTAATAAAACTTTGATTTGGATGGATTGGCTAGAGTAATGAAAATTCCATACTTTAGAGGTACTTTTACTAAAGACACGCTTCCCTTAAAACTTAGGCGTACTGGTGAAAATGGAATCGTAAGCTCGAAAGATTTCCACGATGGCGTCGGAAGTCACTGGGTAGCCTACTCCATCGTTTTGGGATAACCCTGTTATTTTGATAGTTTTGGCAACATGGTTCCTCCCCGGCCTGTGGTTAACTACTTAGGACCGGAAATTGAATACAATTACGAACGCGTGCAAAATTTTGACCCAGATTTGGTGTGAGCACTTTTGTCTATTTTTTCTATGAAGGCTCGTAATCATAAGGCTCTTTTAGATCGGATGGTATGAGTCATCTATTTAAAAGTTATGTGCAAATCTAACTGAAAATAAAAGCATTCTGTGTGAAACTCTTCGAATGCCTGTGCCGATATGGGATTACATAAGGAATTTCAAAAAAGTTATCTGTTGAATGCTCATCCTTTAGTTTATTAATGTAACGGGCGCTCGTTCCAAATTTACATTTAGCAACGAGTGTTACGCTTGGATTGCTGCAGTATAATTTGCTTTATGAATTAAACAGAATTATTTATGGATTAAACCAGAATTTGAACATATGAAGCTTGAAAGAGGACCGGAATTAACGAACCAATCGCTTGCTTTTTCCAAAGGGCTTTTTATGCTGAAACTGATTAGCATGAAACAGCATCACTCGGTGCTAAGATTTCAAATCATTGAAGTATACTTTCTGATCATCCTGTATATAAACAATTTCTGCCAATGCACACTTTTGTTGCTTCGTAAGCAACATGCCATAGGAAAGCTATATCCTCAATTTGCTTCTTTTTTGCACAAAAATTTCCGTCAGACTCATCTTTTTTCGATGCTAGAAACGGCGGAAGCCAACTCATCGATTAGAAGAGAAATGGAAGGCGGCAATTCGGTTTAAAGTTTCTGAACGTCCGTTTCCAGAGTACCATTCTGAGAATAATTTACTATGTCTTCAGGTTCGAGAGGAGATCCTAATTTAGTTAAATGCTTACTTTACATATCATAGCTGTTTTCGGTTGTCAACACCTACCCTAGCCCAGGCTGTCCCCTCGGATCAACCCAATCACTTCACCCTCTTCTCCACTCGTCCTTTTCAACAATTGTCCAAACTTATTACCTGATATCTTTTTTAAATATACGAATCACCCCTCCCCTCCCCCCAAAAATCTCTAGCATACATGACACGGTGACAGAGTAAGGAATGAAGCAAAACAACATACATTAAAGTCTGGATTTGTGAAAATGCAAGACGCAACAATCTCAAAAAAAAAACCATAATTGCCTTGATAGGGACTATAATCCAAGACATCCAGGGCATACTATTAATATCCCCCGGCTTAGTACGAAGCTGTTCTGAGTTGAGTTCCAATCGTGGCAGTTATCTTTTCTTTATTTAGAAATTATTGTACCTTTTATTCTCACAAACCAGGTCTTTAATGAAGACTCTTTGCTTCATATCAATTGCTCAGTAGGATTACCCCCCCCCCCCCTCCCATCCGAGGTTCGTTCTTTCAAGATGTCTCAACAGAACTGGCAAACGAATCTCCTGAATCTCTTGCAAAAAAACTTTCTGAAAGTTAAGAACGAGAAAGGTACAAAGATTAACGATGGTGAAAAGTTTTCCTTGTCTCCTTCCATATACAGTTTAGCGATTTAAAGGGTTCGGGGACTCCCGTTTAGAACGAAAAATTGAAACATAAAGGTTGGATTTCGTCTTGGACCGAAGCGTCCCGGAAAATCCGGAGACTTTGCTGTGACCCATTCCAATATTTCCAATGACATATTTTACAATGAAGACTTTATAAGATTGGTATCCCTGTAAATATTTTTTTAAATGTGTAAATAAAAAACGTGATGGACATTAAAAATTACAACTTTTTGTGCCTAAGAAAGAACCTAAAAATCATCCATTTCTACCTTCATATATCAGATGTCTAATTATAGGGCCTGCAAATTGTGGAAAACCTAACTTAATTTCATCTGCAATGAAAGATGGCTCGACTACTACCAGTGATTTATTTACAGTAAAATTTTATGTCATCAAAGTACAAAGCTTTGCAGTCTATATTTGGTGAAATTGAGGAAAAAATTGGACGGAATGTAGCATTTTTCACGATTCACAAATAAATTTAATTCGGCCCAAAGAACTGGACTCAAAATTTCGAAAACCTGATTCTTTTGGCGATTGCCTTTTAAACAAACAAACACCGACTCATTGACTCAACACCAATGTTTTTTATATAAATACGGATGCAAAGCTATTTACGTTGCATTTTGGACTTAAATGTCAGGCTGCCTGAGCGGGGAATCGAACCCACGACCTTTGAAATCGAAGGCCGGAGTCCTAACCCCTCAGCCATACTGACATGGCCAAAAGGAAACGTCCATAGGAAGCATTTAACACGCAAACATATACAAATAATCATACACTTTTCCAATCTGCACTGATGGGATGCTTGTCTGCGCATCACACACCAAGTGAACAGAAAGGAACACACTTAAAGCGTGAAATAAGGTCATAAACGGGACAGAAAGCCAATTGGGCTAGATAACTGTTAAATAAATACGGATGCAAACCTATTTACGTTGCCTTTTGGACTTAAATGTCAGACTGCCTGAGCGGGGAATCGAACCCACGACCTTTGAAATCAAAGGCCAGAGTCCAACCGCTCAGCCATACTGACATGGCCAAAAGGAAACGTTCTTTGTGTTCCTTGTGTTCCTTTCCGTTCACTTGGTGTGTGTTGCGCAGACAAGCATCCCGCCAGTGCAGATTGAAAAAGTGTTTGATTATTTGTATATGTATGCGTGTTAAATGCTTCATTAATTCATTCTGTAGGTCTGCAGTGCTTAGTTCCCAAATTTGCAAATAAATGACATTGAAGGAATTGTTCAAGGTCACCAAACGACTATGTACTGTAGTACAGTTAGGGGCTGTCCATAAATGGTGTCACACGAACTTTGCCTGTCTAACCACCACCCTCCCCTTGTCACATTGTGTCACAGTTTCTGCAACCCACCCTCGACAATGAGGTCACAAATTCCTACAACCCCTCTCCCCCAATCGATAGAGGTTGCTTGGTTTAGGCGATTTAATCCCTAAAACGCAACATGCGGTTAAATGGTTTGTAGGCTGTGTTTTATTGCCAAAGTATTGCATGAATGTAATTTTGTTCAACAGTTTTGTCTTTTGGTTTATAGCGTGGTACTTTTGCATTTTTGTTAAGACTTTTGTTCAATTTATCAACTGATCATAAAGCAACATAGGAAACCGCTGCCCGTTGGCTTCTCTGCTTATCCTCAGTTAGTTACATGTTGCAATTCTGGTCAGAAAAAACTAGTCCGGCTTTAATTCGCAGATGGCTTCACAGAACAGCAGCGTGTATGAAAGTAGCCTATTAAAAGTCGTTGAGAAGCCACACACAAGCTATCACCGTATGCCCTTTCAATTGTTGACCTTGGCGTTCAAAAGAATGGCCACTTCTTCGGCTAATGTAATGTGTGGAGTCGTGGGCATGGTAGCTGCTATTTGTTTACTCTTCCCCTAGAAGACGTTACCCGTTATTGACGACCACTTTAAGTTTTTTCTCAAACTGTTTGGCAGGGAAGCCACTCAAGCTGCACGACA